>JAJPUD010015427.1:0-14863 GCA_023553655.1 Myrmecobius fasciatus
AACTAAATTACAAAACACTTTCCACACAAATAAAATCAGACCTAATCAATTGGAAAAATATTAAGTGCTCATGGGTAGGCAGAGCGAACATAATAAAAATGACAATACTACCCAAACTAATCTACTTATTTAGTGCCATACCAATCAAACTCCCAAGAAATTATTTTACAGATCTAGAAAAAATAATAGCAAAGTTCATTTGGAAGAAGAAAAGGTCAAGGATTTCAAGGGGATTAATGAAAAAAAAGGCAGATGAAGGTGGTCTTGCTGTACCAGATCTAAAACTGTATTATAAAACTATATTATAAAGCAGCGGTCATCAAAACCGTTTGGCACTGGCTAAGGAATAGAGCAGTCGATCAGTGGCACAGGATAGGATATCAGGACTATCTAAGCAATAACCTTAACAATCTAGTATTCGATAAACCCAAAGACCCCAGCTTTTGGGATAAATACTCATTATTCGGCAAAAACTGCTGGGAAAATTAGAAACTAGTGTGGAAGAAATTAGGGCTTGACCCATACCTAACACCACATACCAAGATAAGATCTAAATGGGTTCATGATCTAGGTATAAAGAGGGACTTTGTAAGCAAGTTAGAGGAACGTAATATAGTTTATCTCTCAGACCTGTGGAGATGGAATAAATTTATGTCCAAAGAAGACCTGGAACTTCTAATTGAACACCAGATGGATAATTTTGATTATATTAAGTTAAAAAGTTTCTGTACAAACAAAAGAAATGCAGAGAAGATTAGGAGGGAAGCATCAAATTGGGAAATCATCTTTACATTTAATGGTTCTGATAAAGGCCTCATTTCTAAAATATATAGAGAATTGTCTCATATATATAAGAATTCAAGCCACTCTTCAATAGATAAGTGGTCAAGGGATATGAACAGACAATTTTCAGATGATGAAATTAAAACCATCTCTAGTCATATGAAAAGTTGCTCCAAATCACTCTTGATCAGAGAAATGCAAATTAAGTCAACTCTGAGATACCACTACACACCTGTCAGATTGGCTAAAATGACAGGAAAAGATAGTGATGAATGTTGGAGGGGATGTGGGAAAACTGGGACACTAATACATTGTTGGTGGAACTGTGAATGGATCCAACCATTCTGGAGAGCAATTTGGAACTATGCTCAAAAAGTTTTCAAACTGTGCATACCCTTTGACCCAGCAGTGTTTCTACTGGGCCTATATCCCAAAGACATCTTAGAGGAGGGAAAGGGACCCACATGTGCAAGAATGTTTGTGGCAGCCCTTTTTGTAGTGGCTAGAAACTGGAAACTGAAGGGATGCCCATCAATTAGAGAGTGGCTGAATAAATTATGGTATATGAATGTTATGGAATATTATTGCTCTGTAAGAAACGACCAGCAGGACAATTTCAGAGAGGTCTGGAGGGACTTGCATGAACTGATGCTGAGTGAAATGAGCAGAACCAGGAGATCATCATACACAGCAACAACAATATTACATGATGATCAATTCTGATGGACATGGCTCTCTGCAACAAGGAATTGTCTCAAACCAGTTCCAATTGTTCACTGAAGAAAACCATATACACCCAGAGAGAGGGAAATGAAATATGGACCACAATGTAACATTTTCATGATCTCTATTGACATTTGCTTGCATTGTGTTGCCTTTCTCTGATTCTTTTTTTTTTGTAGATAGGATTTTTCTTGCATAACTTCTCAAGCATTTCAACATTATTAACATGTAGTGGACTTCCTGCCATCTAGGGGAGGGGAGGGAACTGGGGGTAAAATTTGTAATGGAAAGCTTTGTAAAGATCAATGTTGGGGAACTACCCATACATATGTTATACAAATAAAAAGCTTTAATAAAAAAAATAAAGTATATAAGTAATTTAATATGTAAAAAAAAAACCTGTGAATTACCTTGTTTTCTGAACAACTCAACAGATAAAGCACCAATTTCTTGCTACTGCTATGGGATTTTATATCTGCCATGAATCAGTGTGTTAACACATTAAGAATAAGAATGCCAAGAGTCATATGTCTACTTTTTTCTTATCAAAATTTCTGAGTAGAATTGAGAAGCATCTTTTATGCATTTCCCCTTATTTTCACAAGTAAGGGATATATAAGCAAGAAGAAAGGAAAAAAAGAAAGCAAGAAAGAAAGAGAGAGGCTGGGAGGGAGGAAAGGAAGGAAGGAGGAAGAAAGGAGAGGAAGAAGGAAGGAAGGAAGCAAGGAAGCAAGGAAGGAAGGAAGAAAAGAAGGGAGGTAGGAAGAAGGGGAGGAAGGGACAGAAAGAAGAAAAGAAGGGAGGGAAGGAGGAAAGGAAAGGAGGAGGGAAGAATGAAAGGAGGGAAGGTTGGAAGAAAGAGAGAAGGAAAAAAGGAAGAATAATACATTAAAACTAAAAGACTCCTAGAAAATGTATTTTGGCAGCTTCATGTTTCCTCCCACATCATGCAAAAATAAAAACATTAGATAAAGTATTTTTCAAGACTTTTATATGAGTCAGGGGGAGGAGAATGACAATACCACAATGCAAATGATAACAGGTGGATGTAAATATGCAGGCTCATATTAGGGCATTAAATATACAGTGAGAGTATTCAGTAAATGGGGAAACTGCTTCCTGAGTCAGGCCAAATTGTACTCTTAGAATGACCCCCTGTGGCTGGACAGATCAACAGCAGAACATTTCATTATAATTTTCTCCTCTCTGTCACTATTCCAAAAGAGCCCTTTAATGTCACCAGTACAAAAAGTTTTTCCTAAACATCCAGCAGATTTTCTTGTTTGAGTTATTTATGAAGAAGGAATTCAAAGCCCTAGACATATTCATAATAACTGATTCAATTAAAACATAGATTCTGAAATATTTGGCTCAGAAAAAGAACTTATAGATAACAGAATTCAATTTCTATGTAATCAGCCTTATGAGATCATAATGTCCAGTTATAATTCACCAAGCACAGAGTTTTACCCCATTTCACTGACAAAAGCAATGCCTTTAATGTAAAAACTCAGTTTGAGGTACTTGTTTGTCATTGGCTCACTGGGTGCCCTCAGACAAGTAATTCACAATACTTAGGCCTCTATGTCTTTATTAGCAAGTTTATATATATAGAAAAATGAGGAACTGATGTCTGAGGTCTTTTCCATTTTCACATTTTATGATTTTATCATGTTTAACTTCTTTCCTTTCCCTTAGCAATAAGGCTATTATTAATCACTTTTTAAGTCAATGAGTTTGGGTCCCTATTCAAAGCAAAATGTTTTGTAGTATAAAACAGAAGAAATATTATGATTGTGATTGTTATATTCCATCTCTTTTCCATCTGCTTAAATCTCAATTCAGTATTCATAGCTTAGGTCTAATGTCATCTCCATTATAAAGCTGACTTTAATGCTTCATAAAAATTTAGCAAGCATTAAGAGAAAATTAGTTAATGAATATTCCAAAGGGGAAGTACCAATCACAAGAAACTAGCATGACTTCAATCAAAAACAGGCCATGTTCAAACTAACTTTGTTTCCTTTTTGATAGAGTAAATAGAGTGGTAGATCTAGAATCGAGAATGCTGAAAATAATTTAAACAAGGAATTTTGTATGATCTTTCATTCTTCATCTGGAACAAATGGACATGTGAACTAGAAGATAGTAGAGTCAAATGATCGGGCAGCTTATTGAATGACTGGATCCAAATATTAGTCATTAATTTTACAGTTTCAACTTGTGTTGTTTAGCCATTTTTCAGTCACATCCAACTCCTTTTGATCTTATTTGCTGTTTTTTTTTTGGCAAAGATACTAGAGTGGATTACCATTTCCTTCTCCAGGTCATTTTACATATGTTTTTTTTTTTTTTTACATTAGACATTTTTACATAGACATTTACAAACTGAGGCAAACAGGGTAAAGTGACTTGCCCAGGATAATAATGTGTCTAATATTATTATTAACATTAACAAATATTAATAAATAAATCAGCTAATAAATGTCTGAGTTCGGATTTGAACTCAGTAGGATGAGTCTTTCAGACTCTAGGCAACATTCTTATCACTCTATCTAGCCAACCCTGCAGCTTAATAGGAATTCTTTAATTACACCCTTCTTCACTTTTCTCTTTATCCTTCCCACCCACCTCTTCCTTTCACCTTCCCCACCCTACATTCTCACTCCCCACCAGTATCTTCGCTCAACTCTATAATGTTTAACATTTTAATAAAGGTTTGGAGAAAGATATTGGATATATACTTATCTAATATGTATATGACCCAAACCTGGAAGAGATAGCTAATATCTTGGATAATTAAATCAGTATCCAGTAAAAATTCAACACACTAAAATGTCAGGATCCATTTCATAATGTGGAAGAAAGCAGTTTTGAAAGTTCTTCTGAAAAAATATCAAGGAGGTTTAGTGGTCTGAAAACAATAAGAATCAATAGTGTCATATGGCAGCTAAAAAGAGTAATGAAATCTGAGGCTGTATGAAGAGATTATAATATCCTAGAAGTGATATGTTACTATAATTTTCCTTTTGTCACGACAAATCTGAGTATTGTGCCTGATTTTAATGAGCACATTAATAAGCAGGGAACCTTCCATGGGAGGAGAACCAGAATGGCAAAGAGTCATATGATGATTATTTAATGGACTTGGCAAATCCATAACTAGGGCAGGGTCACTAGAGCTTTGCCCTAGGGCACTGACTGTACTTGTACTTCTTTAGCTGGTAGAAACAAATGAGCTTAGCAATGACAAAAAATGCTTGGTTAAATTAGAAAGCTATAAGATGGTGCACTTCCATGGTCAGCTCCCCAGGGGAGATTAGTCTCACATTCATTCATCTTCCAGTAGTTGCCTCCTCAGCAGCTGTCTTGTAGATTCCTGAGGTCTCTATTTCCCTCTTACCAACTGAATTGTTCTACATTGAAAGGCACATTCCATGCAGTTAGACCCCGGAACATTTTGAGGTGCCTGCCAGTTGCCAAAATTGCTAGTTTTAACTGAGAAGTGCCACTGTTCACCCTAGACAAGTGGAGACTCAAGGGAGACATGATAACTGTCTTCAAGTAATTTAAGGATTGTCATTTGGAAGAGGGGTTTAGACTTGTTCATTTTTTCCCCAGGGAGAATAACTAGAGATTTGATGTAGGTAAAGCAAAATATTATTATGACAAGAGCAATCCCATCATGGAATGAGTGGTCTCAGGTGACAAGAGGCTTCCCCTCAATGGAGATCTTGAGCAAAGGCTGAATGACCATGTTCCTGGGATATTGTAAAAGGGATTTCTTTTTCAGTTAGTCAATTGATAAACATTTATTAAGTGCTTATTATGTGATTTTTGCTATACCACATGCTAGGAATGCAAATGTGAAAAAGAAAGACAATTACTCCCCTTAATGAACTTGCAATCTAAAAGATAAAAGATTACAAAAGGAAGTCAATGGGGATGTGGAAGGGAGTGCCTGTAGAAATCCAAAGGAGTACAGTTGGGTAAAAAAAAAAGAAGAGATGACTGGCCTGGTCCCCTCCTTAAGACTTATTCACTCAGCCCTCCAAAATTTGAGATGGACTACATAATTGCTGCAATCTATTCCAGATCTATGAATCTGTTATTTTTGTGACCATGATAACTGGGGGCCTTGGAATCAGAAAAACCCAGGTTTAAATCCATCCAGCCTCAAACACTTGCTAAGTGTGTGATCCTTTGGAAACCACTCAACTTCTGTCTGCTTTATTTTGGCAAAATGAGGATAATTAGCATCTGCCTTCTATGGATGAAATAAGATGATATTTGTAAAGGGTTTTGAAAACTTTAAAGTACTATATAGATGTCAGCCACAATTATTATTCAATAATTAATCACAAATAGCCTTTGGACATCTACACTGTTTTCTGGAACTAGCTTTTAAATAATTTATTGTTTTTTGAAATTTTTATGAATTTTATCTCAAATAGATTATATATTTTTTTAAAACTGAGATTATTTTATGCTTTAAAAAAGACCTTTTATAATCTTTTAATGATCAAAGGTGCAAATATGCAAGTCTTTATTAGGTCCCAGTATGATGTTGAAATCAATGAAGAAAATGGAAGAGGGAATTGGGGAAGACATTTCATCAAGACTATTCCTAAGCAGTCAAAGAAAAGAAATAATGGCAAGGAAGAATAGAAATCAGTGACTAGATCTCAGCTAAAAAGGCCAGGTGTGGCAGGTCTGTCTGAAACAGAATTCATGGTCAGTAACAGAGGTAAGATAGGGATTACTGAAATGTGCCAGAAGTAATAGTGGTATTTAAATTGGAAGCCAGTTAAAGTCATCATCACAATCATCATCACAATTGGGATAGAAGGTCCAAGATTCAGAAATCAGAGGGTCAGTAGTAGGTGAGAATTGGGCTACATAAAGAAGCACAGCATTAAAGGAAGAATTGACCTTACAGTTCTCCTGCTCCTACTCTCTCATTTTATGAGTTCAAAAGAGGTAAAGTAATTGGAATAAGGAATTAGCCAAGTCAAGTCTTCTGCAGCCCTATAAGATGGAACTGAAAAGAGATTGAGTTGATTTATAATGAACATAATGACACTCAATTGGGGAAGTTACGTTTGGATTCCAGAATTCAGAACATTTTAAAACTTGCTTTTTAGAAGCTACTTTTGAAATTTGTATATGAGTCCTGTCTCATTATTTTAGAGTCACTTGAAACAATCTTACCCAGCTAGGTTACTCATATTATCCACATAACTTAATTTTTAAATGATTCTTGCCTTTTTCAAAAATCAAATAAGCTTTCAAAGGATTTGCCACCTTTGAGGAAAAACAAAAAGAAAATATTAGAATCTCTGAACAACATTTTTAAAGAATGGATTTAAGAATATTTGAAGCACTGGTGGAAGATAACTAACCTGAGGCAAATCAATTTTGTTCCATGGCATTAACATTTAGAATCTGGAAGTTGGGGTGCACTTCCTCCCTAGAAAGAGCCATATTCTTACCATGATAAGCATTGAGCCCACAACCTCACTTAATGGTATTCTATGGGTCAATTCCACAGATATCTCTGAGCCAATCCTTCTATGGTTCTAATGTTTTAATATGCCTCTCAAAGGTTCTGCCTTTTTGCCTCCGACTCTTTTTTATAATAAAAGTCACACTGCCCCTGCTGTTAGCACAACTTCACCTGTGGTTAGCCTACCATCTGTCATCTTCCCATAACTATTTTGCTAAATGTGAAAATATCCTCAGTTATGGCTCTGACTCTGAACAGTAAGTAGTATTGTTGGAATACATCCTGAAATGACTATGTTGAAGGGGACAATAAAGCATTTATGAAGTGCCTAAAATGTGTGAGGAACTGGATAATGTGTTGGCATAAAAACATATACTTGGCAGTATATATTTTGTAATATTTAACAACTGAAAATCATTTGAAAAGGCAATGTGTTAATGAGTTTGGGGTCCAAAAACTTGGGTACAGCTCTACTACAAAATTCTCAGCG
The DNA here is from genome assembly GCA_023553655.1 of Myrmecobius fasciatus. Classification (NCBI taxonomy): domain Eukaryota; kingdom Metazoa; phylum Chordata; class Mammalia; order Dasyuromorphia; family Myrmecobiidae; genus Myrmecobius; species Myrmecobius fasciatus. Next base: position 7,503 of record JAJPUD010015427.1, read on the forward strand.
TCTTTAGTCCAGTCATTTGTATCTTTTGGTCCTCAGTATCATCATGTATAATATGGGAAAAGGGAGACTTGAACAGGATGGTCCCTAAGGTTTCTTTCACTGTTAACATTCTATACTTTTAATCCTTTATAGTTATACCTCATCCTTATGCTAAGTGAGCTCATGATTGATGAGATGTAAAATTTCTATTACTTGATGCTTTTTCACTGTAGCACACATGAACTTGAGAAATTTTTGAAAGAAGAAAGAAATAAGTGAGGAATAACATGAGTAAGTGATGTTGAAGCTACTGCTAGCAGTCAGAATTCCAGTTGGTGTTGCTCCCTTCTTTCAAGAACTCACAGAAATAATAACAATAATTCACATTCATATAGTGCTTTATGGTTCACCAAGTCTTTTCCTCTTAACAGCTCATGGAGGAGGTAGATGAAGGATATAGCCCACAACTAAGCTGGAAAAGACTCCTGGCAAGCTTCATGATTCATAAGTACAAGGCTCCAAAGAACCCAAAAGGTCTTCCTTGTAAACTAAATTAAAAAAAAAAATAACCTCAAGTTTAAGACAGACTTACAATCAATTAACAAGAATTTTCCAAATAAAGAGCCTAGCAATAAAAGGCCTGATCTCCTGGAGTATTAAGTTCAAAGCCCAACCCTGCCAAGAGACAAGCAAAGCTATTAGCCTGGGATTGTGCATGTTGCTAATCCCTGAGAAAAAGTGGAACCAGACCAAAGATAGCACAGTGAAGGCAAGCAAAAGATTTAAAAACTTGATCATACAAGCTGCTGACAACCATGGGACCTCAATTAGGATTGGAATTTTACTCTGGAATAGAGTTGAAATTACCACACTGCTGCCGACCCACTCTTCTGCTAATTATGTAAGTACCAATTGCGGCATAATCTCCACAGTGATGAAATCCACATACCTGGTGAAAGAAAAAATATGGAATGTGGTTCCTAGCTTTGGTATGGGGAGGGAGGAAGAGAAAGCTATTTAAAGCCACAGGGTTGGATTTACTGCTGTTTTATCCAGTGTTATATAAATGACACCCAAGACTGCCTGGTGACTCTTAATAGGAAATGTAATTCTGAGATGTGAATTTTTTAAATAATCTTCCAAGGTTTGAATTGTGCTCATTTAGAGGAATCCATCAAAATTCTGTAGTTTCATGTCTCAACAATCAAAAAAGACTTATTATAAATGCCTAATTTGGAGAAGCCTAAAAATATAATAGAGAACTATCTTCATAATCAGGAAGACCTGAGTTCTATTCCTATTTTCACTAATACCCTGCACCGGTCACTCTGACTTCTCAATGAACTCTTTAAAAATTTAAGTTGTCGAGTAGCTTCCAACGGTTCAATTTCATGTGGGGAATTTCTTCTTGTTGGCCTGCTCTTGACAGTTTGCCAGCTCATATTATCTTCCTATTATGCAGTTCCTTCAAAGACTCATTTTAACTCTCTAGAACAGTTTTGTCATTTGCAAATAAAGAATTGGAACTATATTATTTCTAAAATTTCTTTTCATTTTTTAAATTCTACTCCTATGATTCCATATTCTTTTCTCATGTTGTTCTTTGGAGTCGCTTGTGGATTATATGTTGCGGCCTCTTAACATATTCACATTTTTTTTTTTTTTTTTTGCTTTTTTGCTGATACAGTTGAGGTTAAGTGACTTGACCAGGGTCACACAGCTAGGGAATTTTAAGTGTCTGGGATCAGATTTGAACTCAGATCCTCCTGACTTTAGGGCTGGTGCTCTAACCACTGCACCACCTAGCTGCCCCACATATTGACTTCTTTATTTCCCCCCACATCTTGTTTATTTTTAGTTCTTTCAGTGCAGTAATATTTCATGTTTCATCAAAAAATAGTTAAAACAGTAAAATGTTAGTATTGAAAAGATAGGCCTTTGCTTTCATCAGTAAAATAGTTTCATCATTTCTTACAAAAAACATACACTGTTCTTCTGTAGAACTTTTGGCCCAACTTGTTTTTCTCCACTATACGTTCTAAATATGCTTCCTTTGGACAAGTTCTATGGGCTGTCCATACAAATATATGTTTTAATCTGGATTATATGTATATATATATATATATGTATATACACATATACATATATATATATATATTCTTTATTTACTTAATTTTTCCCCTATGGATAGATAGGACAAACACCTTTGAAGGCCTACAAAGATCTTGCAACAGGCTTTGCAATATTTTAGAATTTGTTGTTAACAACATAATGTCACCTTAAAGAGAAACATCAGAAGGATATCACCATCTATATGGAGTCTTTCCATGACCTGAACTCTGGTTTGATATCCTCCATCGAAATGAAATGATCAATTATTTATTGAACCTTATTGTCCCTAATTTTTTTCATTGCCTGAGTTTTATTACCAAAAGGTCATTGAACAAAATTACTTCTTTTTTACCCCTTCCAAACAATCTTGAATAATCTTAATGATTGCTAAAAATTGGTAATACTTTGTTGTTTATAAGGTGACATTTTGCTTTATCACATCAAGTTATTTTTAATAATTATCTATAATCATATTGGAATTTTATATTCTATGTCTTTTATTTGAGTGTAAAATGGTAAAGATATGGTCCTTTGTTGAATTTCACTTGCAAAAATTTACTTCTGTTCTTGGAGATAACCTTAATTTGTATATACAAAGTTCTCATGAAGATTTTATATAGTTTAAAAAATAATCAAGTAGCTTAGTAGTAACTGATGTTCCTTCAGTCACATTTTTTTGGGGGAAGAGAGATGTTAATAACTTCCAAGACTTTTTACACTTCTCTACTATCTTTCAGTCATATACCTTGCAGATAAGTCCTTTTGTATCCTCATAATTTCATTATCTCCAGAATGTATCTTTTCTGTTTATATACACATGGTCTAATACAACTGTTCTTCTTTCCCATTGTCTTTGTTCTTTGCTATTTCCTATTTATCCTACAAGCAAATACTAGACTGTAGTTCAAATATAGTGGTTATTAATAGCCACTTTAAGGCATATAGGTGGCTCAGTAGATAGAGTGCCAATATAGAGTCAGAAGGCTCCTTTTCCTGAGTTCAAATATGCCCTCAGGTAATTACTAATGGTATGACTCTTGGCAAGTCACTTAACCCAGTTTCTTCATCAATGAACTGGAGAACTGAAGACCCCAAATGGGATTATAAAGAGTTGGACATGACAAAAATGACTGAATAACAAACACAATCATTCTTGATGCTAAAATGTGACAGCTTTGCTTATAGCTCTTAATTAGTAAATTGTATTTTACTGCTTTTAGATAAAATGCATGCTTTGCTTATTACTGACTCATACAGAGATGTAAAATCAAGGATGTAGGAGTCACCTTATCAGTGATGCTCTTCAATTTTTGCCTTTTGATATTTTCACCTGCTTTTATGGCAAAAAAAATAGAGAGGCTTTCAAAAATGGCACACTGCTTTTATGATGACATGTTATGCCTTCCTATCCTTTGATAAGAACCATGGTTTTCTGAAACATTTCTTTTCAAGAAATACTTTATTTTTATAAGATTTTTGACTTGCATTTTAGTAGATTTCACATATAATATTTCATATATTCATTAATTCTTTAAATGCATCTGACAAGTAGGCAGGAGTAGGCAATATCTATCTTCTACAGGCAATTAAATTAAGAAACAAAGAAATTAACTTAGAGCCCCATGGTTCCATAGTTAGTGAGCAATGAAGCCACGATAAGAACTCAAAAGTCCTTATTTGAAAGTAAGGAAGTATGTCACAGTGAAAAGTGTTAAACAATATTATAGCCCAAATCCACTGACTCTGTAAAGTAATGCAATGTTGTACCATGAATCAAAGACTCATAATATTTTACAGTTGGAAGGGACTAGTGATATAAGCAAGGGTGTTTGTGGGTAATGAGGAGAGAACAAGCATTTATTAAGCAATTACTATGTGCCAGGAATTATGCTAAGTAGAAATATTGCCTTATTTGATTCTCAGAACAATTCTATGAAGTAGGTAGTATTATGATCTCCATTTTACATTTGCAGAGGGTAAATGACTGGGCCAGAATCACAGAGCTGGTGTGTATTTTGGGGAAATTTTGGAGACAGGTTTTCCTGAGTCCAGGCCCAGTGATTTCTGTTGTCCCACATAGTTGCCACTTAGTCAGTATGGCAGAAAGGAATGAGTCCTCATTTTGTTTCAAAGGATCTAGATTCAAATGTTATTTCTGCTGTTTACTGACTGTTTGGTCTTGAATAAATCATTTAATTTTTTTCAGTCTTAAATTTATCAATGAAATAAGGCCTTTGAACTAGATTATTCCTGAAATTCTCTGGAGATATAATTTTAAGATACTATGTTCATCCAGTCCAACCTCTTCTATTGCATGCTTGAGAATTAATCAATATATCCTTACCTTAAATTCTTCTAATGTATAAGAAAATCACTTTCTCAAGATTTCAGTATGAGTTTTATGGTTTAGAAAACATTTTTTCTTACAACAATTATATAAGATAATAAAGATTGTTCTAATGGAAAAGAGTTGGAAAGTGGCCTGGCCTGCCAAAGGTGAATGCGCATTGGATATAGTTTTTTTGCAAACTAAGCTAAATTTAAAATAATAATTTCCAGGGAAGTCACACAATCTTAATCAGCATTCATATGTAGTCTTCCTCAAGCACCATAATTTCTCAATTTCTTGACCTACTTTCTTCCCACAAATTATTCCTACACTTAGTCCAGCTATATAAAGATGGCCACATCCTTCATTATGCCATTATATACAAATGTATTTCTTCCACAATCTCATCTAGGATTCCCTTCCCCACCAAAAAACTATACAAAAAATAATCCAAAAGTTAAAAAAAGACATTTATCCTCATAGAAAAGGAGATGCTAAACACAAAAGATTAGGGAATATTATAGAAAGATGACTAAATTCTGTAATTTATTACTACTTCTACAATCTTTTGAGAGACTAATATATAAACCTCAATGAGAACTAAAATAATTTTTGCAAGCTGCAAATTAGCCAATTTATGTTCCACCTCTATTAAGCACATTTTGATCAAGTTTCCACATGCATGTTCTTTCTATTAGCAGTTCTTCTTCCTCCTCTTCCTCTTTCTTCTTCTTCCTCTTCTTTATCTTCTTGTTCTTTTCTTCCTTTCTTGTTGTTGTTGTTCTTTTTTCCTCCCCCTCTTCATCTTCTTTCTCTTCCTCCTCTTCCTCTTCTTCTTCCGTCTCCTCTTCCTCCTTCTTTTTCTCCTCTTCCTGCTCCTCTTTTTGCTTCTTTATCTCACTCTTAACTTGATTCTATGTTATTCCTACTCGTGCTTAGGCACTTTGTTCCCTGGCAGTTGTTGAATGGCCAGATGCAGCCATCATCTTGTCATTAGGTGGTGCTTGTCCAATAGATGCAACTCCAATAAACTTGCTGGTGGGAAGTCTCCATAACTTTTTCATTCTTACAAGGGATTTTATCAAAAAATGAGGCAAGAAATGGAGTCAGCCATATCCTGTGGCCAGTTTTCCTAAGATGGACATGTACACATGGTTTTTGTCTGGGGTATGTGTCCTGATAGACCAGAGAGGCTCACTCCTGCAGCAGAGCTAGAATAAAAAAGGCTATTGGAGGTGTAGGTTTTTTGCTTTACTGTATCCATGATGTTTTGTATGAGCAATTAGGGGATTTAACTAAGCAATGTGCTTTGAACAGAGGTAGCTCTCAAGATTTCAGGGGGTAACCAGGAGTGGCAATAACATTCTACAAAGAAAATATGGAGTAGGGTACCTGATCCCCCCCTCAACACACACATAACATATATAAACACAGAGAGAGATTCTAATTAAAGAAAAAATGTGTGTTGAAAAACAAGCAAAAAATCATGTGTTTGTGTGTGTATATATGTATATATGTTTATATACATACACACACACACATATATTTTTGTTGTTTGTTTCAGTAATATCCAACTTTTTGTGACACTATTTGAGATTTTCTTGGCAAAGATAAAGTGTTTTGCTATTTCCTTTTCCAGTTCATTTTTAAAATGAGGAAATTGAGGCAAACATGGTGAATTGACTTGGCCAGGGTCACATAGCTAGTCTTCCTGACCCCAGACCTGGCATTCTTTTCACTGAGCCACCTAGTGATATATAGGCCATTACATAGGCAAATGTGTATTACAAAAGAAAAAGGTATATGTATGCATATATATGTATACATATAATACTTACATGCATATATACATATGTATACATACATATATATTTATTTGCATATATGTATGACTTATTTTCTTTTGTTTTGCAATATATTCCTCCTTGAATTAGAATCTCTAATATTATTTCAGGACAAAGTGATTTAAATAAAATAGTTTGTGTTTTCCTTGAAAACATTTCTGTAATAATTAAAATGCAAATCTGCTTTTTTTTTAAAAGGACTTGTTTGAGTGGAGACAATAACCATGATATATAAGTGAAAGCATTTCCATGAGCACACAGTTATTGAATTAAAGTGGAGAAATTTTCCTTTTCACAGATATTCTGCTGCAAAATTATATGTTGCAGAAGGTGGGTGCACAAGGCAAAGATAGGGTTGTTTGGTAGCAGAATTCTAGTAGCTGCTATTCAGAGAGAGAACTAAATTTCTTCCCTGGTGGTCCTTACTATTAGCATCAATAGTTCTTATTAGTTCAACGGCAATAAGAACTATTTAAGTGTAATTGGTTTATATTGACTTCTTTAATGATTTCCCTCCTCCCTAAAATAAAATAATTTCATAAAAATATGTGACCCTTAACTCCCATTCTGGTTGATTGAATATTCTAGTTATTTTTACTCTAAGCCTCAATATAAGATTGGTATATATTGAAGCAATGTGGTGTGAAAAAGACTCCATGCTTGGAGACAGAGGATCTGGGTTGAAATCTCAACCTGTCACTTAATAATTGTATGATCTTTGACTTTTTTGAGACTCAGTTTCCTTATCTTTAAAACAAGGAGCTTGGATTAGCTGATCTCTAAGATCTCCTTCTAGTATGCTGTCTTTTTTCTCTCACTAATAACTTTTTGCAACCAAATATTTCATAATATTCCTCTCTCCACTGCCTTTGTTACAACCATAATTTAGAATCATGATGCCTCTTTCCTTGAGTAATTGCCTCCTAACTGTTTCTGGTCCCTTCTCCCTCCAATCCATTTTTCACATAATTACTGAAGTAATATGCTAAATAGACAAGTTTGATATTGTTTGCATCTCTTCTTCTCCCCATTTTCCACTCATAAATGATCAATAGTGTTATATACATACATATATATACATATACATGCATATATAT
>JAJPUD010015428.1:17412-37441 GCA_023553655.1 Myrmecobius fasciatus
CAGGACGATTTCAGAGAGGCCTGGAGAGACTTGCATGAACTGATGCTGAGTGAAACGAGCAGAACCAGGAGATCATCATACACAGCAACAACAGTATTACATGATGATCAATTCTGATGGACTTGGCTCTCTGCAACAAAGAATTGTCTCAAACCAGTTCCAATTGTTCACTGAAGAAAACCATATACACCCAGAGAGAGGGAAATGAAATATGGACCACAACGTAACATTTTCATGATCTCTACTGACATTTGTATGCATTGTGTTGCCTTTCTCTGATTCTTTTTTTTTCTTGTAAATAGGATTTTTCTTGCATAACTTCTCAAGCATTTCAACATTATTAGCATGTAGTGGACTTCCTGCCATCTAGGGGAGGGGAGGGGACTGGGGGTAAAATTTGTAATGGAAAGCTTTGTAAAGATCAACGTTGGGGAACTACCCATACATATGTTATACAAATAAAAAGCTTCAATAAAAAAAAAAGAAAAAGTTAAATAAAAATTAAAAAAAAAAAGAAACTAGAAACTGAATGGATGCCCATTAGCTGGAGAATGAATAAGTTATGGTATGTGAATGTTATGGAATATTACTGTTGTATAAGAAATGATCTTCAGGATGATTTTAGAGAGGCCTGGAGAGACTTATATGAATTGAGGCTAAGTGAAATGAGCAGAACCAGGAGATCATTATATATAGCAACAACAAGATTATACAATGATCAATTCTTATGGACGTGACTCTTTTCCATAATGAGATGATTGAGGGCAATTTCAATGATCTTGTGATGAAGAGAGCCATCTGCACCCAGAGAGAGACTGTGGGGACTGAGCATGAATTATAGTATAGCATTTTCACTCTTTTTTTGCTATTTGCTTGCATTTTGTTTTCTCTCATTTTTTTTCCTTTTTTGATCTGATTTTTCTTGTGTGGCAAGATGATTATATAAATATGTATGTATATTGGATTTAAACATGTTTATTTTAACATGTTAAACATGTATATTTTAACATGTTTAACAAATATTGGATTACTTGCCATCTAGGAGACGAAGTGGGGGGAAGGAGGAGAATATTTGGAGCACAACTTTTGCAAGAGTCAGTGTTGAAAAATTACCCATGCATATGTTTTGAAAATAAAAAGCTTTAATAAAAAAAGTGAAAAAAGATCTTAAATTGCTATGCAAATACTGGTTATTGTTGTTGTGATGTATGATATAATTAAATAATGTAATAAAGCATAGCATAATGAAGGTTAAAAAAAGGGTTTTAAATGGGTTTCAGTTCTTTTCAGGTAATAAATGTCTTGTTAAAATATTTGCTATTCATTTTTTGCTTTCAGATGAATTGATGTAAAGACAATATGGAAAGATCCTCAAATACATGAAATTCATATGTTTAGATTTTTTTTTGTTGTTGTACCCATTCCCCATTCCAACCACCAAGAGTAGAACAATTATTAAGAACTCCATTTGATAGTGGTTACAGACATTTAAATTTAGTGATTTTTATTACTATTATTTTTGTGGTTCCCCCCCTTCCCTTGTTGCTATCAGGAAAAGGCAAAGAAAAATTTAATAGTGGAATCCTATGGATAGACATGGAAAACGTTGCAAAAATTTTTTTTGCCATTTTTTTCATTTTAATTTAATTAGGCAATGACTATCTATGACCATGGAACAGAGATTTTTTATTAAATAGCATGAAATACATTTTCCATCTCACATCGAGTAGTTATATGGCATTGGTTAACTTGCTTAATTTCTCTAGGTTTTGTTTTCTTTATTTATAATATGAGATGAAAAGATGATATAATCTCTACTGTATATTCTATCTTTGGGAATTTCTGAATCAATGAATTCAGAAGGCATGGAAATCAAGCAAATTCATACTCACATTGGGTTAAAATACAAAGTAATTGTGACCATGTAGAACTCAAATTAGCCTTGGGCAGTTAGCATTCTGTTGTAGATTACATGTGATGGTTAGTGTAATTGCCTCTGGAAACTTGCTAAATAGTATGTATGGAATCCTTCAAAACACTGACTAAATTCATGAGGCTTCAGAAAATAAGAAACTGGTATATAATATGTTAAAATCTGTTTGAGAGAGATACTGTATTGTGATTCATCATTTTGGAGTTCTTTTTTAGATACAGATTAAATCAGGAGGAGAAATCATATATGTTATAGACATGGCACTGTCCCCTGCAGTCCATTGTTTCCTTTATACCATTATCTGAGAAAAGCTGCAGGCAAGGAAGACAGTGATCCTGTATAGGAAGATGCATGTTTATCCTACCATATTCTGTTCTATACCTGATAGAGCACATGTTCCTTAGGCAGATGATAAATAACAATATTTGAAATATGTAATAAATATTCTTTCTCACTAATGTATTACATTTTATTAGCTAGATCAATATTGCTGTAATTTCCACCCATTAGCATCCCATTGCTGTGAAGTACATAAAAATATTTACATTAACACTGATCAAAATTGCAACCACGTATATTAAAATATGAATGACATATAATCAGAATTTTCTCTTTCTACTGCCTCCAGTTATTTGTGACCCCAAATATGAAGTTCAAGTTTACACTTAATAGCACAATTATGTAAATCTGTAATTCTAACATGGAATTACAGCTGGTAATGATCAATAATTATATTTATGTATGATGTGAAGTTAATACTGCCACCATAGATTAATGTAAACAACAAAATTATTTCTGCAGTCAAGAGCTAACAAATCATCATAAACAAAGAGAACTAAAACAATCTCTTCAGAGCTTAATTCCTCGAGCATAGTAAACAGATTTTTTATTTCCATTGAATGTTAAAGCGCTGATTAAAGAAAACACAGCTCTACAAAAATTCCACAATGGCTGAATCTTTTTTACAACACATTTTAAATATTTCTCTCTCCTGCCAAGGGAGTGAAGACATTAAAGAATCTGCATCAAGCTATGATATTAGAAGGTTTGGAAGAGAATAGAGATGGAGAAAGGGAGACATTCCAGAGGGGGAACGATAACTTAAAAGATTAAAGAACATTGGATCATTCATCCATTTTTTCATTCATTATTTTAAATCATTTATTCATTCATGAACTATTTAAAAGATCTTCCCTTAGCACTTTTGTATGATTGTTACTGTCTCTATACAAGTGTTCTATACAAATGTGTTCTCTATTTTCTCCCCACCTACTCTCTACTTAACTCCTTTCAAAGTTTCTTGTGCTCTCACCACAGTACAAAAATTGTTCTCTCAAAGGTAATTGATAAAAAGCTAATCATCAAATCCAAGACATATTTCAGTTCTTAATCTCTTTTGCCTTTTTTTAATATTTAACATGACTGGCAATTCCTCTACCAATCTCCTCCTCCACTGAAATTCTTTCCTTTTTTAGTTTCAAGAAGATTGCAGTCCCTTGATTTTCTTCCTACATTTGGAAGAATTTTAAAATCTTTTTAATATGCCTTCCCCCATTCCTTCCATTTCTGTCGATAGTATCCCCCTTCTCTATGTTCCTTAGTCTTATGCACTGCTATATTGTCAGTTATCTCTTGTAATTTAATGAATCCCAAGTCTATATTTCCACGCTTGATCTTTTCTGTTAGCTCCAAAGCCAAGTTTTCAACTAATTATAGAAAATCTCCAACTGGATAGCTACACTTTCAATGTAGTTCCTTATTGTTTCCTTCCCTCCCATATAAAAAATTTGTATTTATGATTTCATTATATGTCAGTGATAATTACCCAATGTTCCATAGTTGAAACTTAGTATTACCTTGCTTCCATTCAACTTTTAATATCCAATCAGATATAGTCCACTCTTCAGAGCCCAGCAATTCTATTTCTGTGACATCTTTTACTTTTAAATTCCCCATTGATTTTACTTGAGTATGTTAAGAAGCTCCCTAGAGTAGTAATTAAAAAATAAGCAGATATGCCAGTGTTTTACGAAAAACAGTAAAAGTCCCATGCCTTATCTATAGCACATTGCCAATTTAGATAGAAAAAAGGTAATCATACTAATTTAGCATAGCTTATCCATTTGACTCTGAATGAGGATATCACATGAACATCATCTTAATGAATCACTACATCAGAAGAACTCAGTTTACTCATAGGTCTTATTAGTTATTTTTATTAGTTATATATAGTATATTATATATAATATATATTATATACAGTATGTATATATAATATACATAGTATATATATAATATATAGTAATATTAGTTATATTAGTTATATACACTTATTAATATGATATAGTATTTTCCCTATATAGATTCATTCATTCAGAAGTGATTAAGTTCCTACTATATATGACATTTTCTACTAGTCTCTAGGAGAAATACAGATATAAAAAAGTTTCTGTCTTACAATCTAGTGGGAGAGAAATAGCTTCAATAATACTAGAGTTGGGGATAGGAATTATATCACTTTTATAGAGCAAAAATAAATTTTTATTCTAAGGAATGCATTAAATTCTTATCATAAACTAGGAGAACGACACACAAAATTAAGAGATGGTCTTTGGCCTTAAGAAGTTGAGTATTCTGGGGGCAGCTAGGTGGCACAGTGGATAGAGCACCAGCCCTGAAGTCAGGAGGAACTGAGTTCAAATCTGGTCTCAGATACTTAACATTCCCTAGCTGTGTGACCCTGGGCAAGTCACTTAACCCTAATTGCCTCAGCAAAAAGCAAAAAAAAAAGAAGTTGAGTATTCTGGATATCCTACATGATATAATAATATTACTAATCATAAATTTATGCATTTGGTGATTTTAGATGATATGATTTGATCTACAGTCAATTAAAATACATTAATAAGCATTTACTATGTATGACACCATTCTAAAGGTGAGGGATATAAATACAAAAACAAAAAACACAGAAACAAACAAAACAAACAAACAGAAAAGCATTTTCTTCCCTTAAGGATTTTCTGTTCCAACAGAAGGCAATATATATGCAAGAGGAATGGTGGTGTTTGTGTGGTTGAACTAGGAAATTGTTAACATAATGAATGAAATCATAAGGTAATTAAATGACTTATTCATTCAGTAATACTAGTAGTGGATTTGATGTGAGCAAGAGGTAGAAAGTTGAGGGAAGAAGATTTAAAAGATTGTCATGACAGGAAGATGGCTGGATTACAGTTTAATAGGTAAGGAGCATGTTTCTATAAACGTATATGTATGCATGTATATATAAATATATGAATGTATATATATATGCATGCTAATATGCAGATAGCATTAAATACATGCATATATGTACATATATAACCATTTGCATATGATGATACAAATAATCCTATATAAATTAAGCTTCATCAGCTTAAAATTGTGTTAAGATTTTGGGGACACCCTATATAATTTGTATAACCTCACAATATTCTGGTGCAATAGATCTTATATGTATTATTATATCCCTATAATATATGAGGAAACAGGCTTAGAGAAGTTAATTTCCAAAATTACAGTCACTAGTTGAGTTACATCTTAGTCACCCTCCTACTCTAGAAATTCTACACATAAATTCACTTCTTTTCTAGTCATGCATCTCTATCATGATATATTTAATTTCTTTTCTGTGCAACTCTTTTTCTCATGATGTGTGCCTAACTTATTTGTGTTTCCTGTGTATTTCTTCTTTGTCATTTGAATGATATACAACTTTATTTCTTTGTATTACATGCTAGAACAAGCTTTAAAAGGTTCTTATTCAATTCTTAATAACTTTAATCTGTATCTCATCTTTTGGTCACAGCTTTTTAGTACACAAATCTAGGATTAACTTTCTCATGACATGTTCATTGTTTATTAGTGCTACAAGGCAAGGTAATGATGAAGTATCCTATAAATTGATAATTTTGTTTTGTTTCCTTTGGAAGCATTGATTTAAAATCAAATTTGGCAAAAGCTTTTATTAACTTCTCTAATAGACTATGGCTAGACTTATCCCATTACCTGGGTTTCAGCAGGCCCTGTGGTACAGACAGAATTTCAAAAGAAGTCCCAAGTTGTGATACATCAACAAATTCAAACCATGTGAATTTCTGTACTTCAAAGTACAGAAGACTGCCAGACAGGTTTTATCAAGCAGGCAACTAGAGCATAATGGTTACCTTCATTAAAACATAGTTGATTGCTTGTTGTCATTCATTCTCGAAAAGGACCAAAATCACATCACTATATAAGAATAAAGTTAGTATGTCCAACTGTGAGTGACCAATACAAACTCAGAATGCTCTGCTATACTTCACAGACAAATAGTCTCTATGAAAATTTGGGGTAGTTTCTCTAACTTTGCACATCTTGTGTTTCTTCTGAGACATTTCAATTCTCCTTTTCTTATACAACACAGTACCTTCTCTGATGTGGCTGTTCCACTCTGGGCAATCCTTTGCCAGTTCCTCTAATGGCATACTTATAAATTACAAAAAATCTTAAGAGAGACTTGCGAGTGTTCTTGTATCACTTTTTTGGCCAAGTTATGAGCACTAGCCTTGTGTGAGTTCATCATAAACTAGTCTTTTTGATAACTGTCCATTTGACATTTGAATAATGTGGTCAGATAAATGGAATTTCTATCTTTTATTCCCAGTACTTAGTGTTTGGCATATTATTGTTCATGTTCAGTCATTCATGAACTGTAGTTCATGACTACATGGACCATAGCATGACAATACTGTCCATGGGGTTTTGTTGTTAAAGATAATGAAAAGCTTTCCCATTTCCTTCTCTAGGAGAGTAAACAGCGGCAAAATGACTTGTCCAGCGTCACACAGCTAATAAGTGTCTGAGACTGGACTGAACTCAGTTCTTTCTGCTGGGTCTATCCACTGAACCACAAAGCTGTTTGGCATATAGTAATTACTTAATAATTATTTCATGATTGATTGATCAAATAAATCATAGAAATAAGGTAATGAAAAAAATTAAGATTTTAGTTGATCTTCAAAGAAGTCTTTGGTATAGACCTACATCTCAAATTTCATACCAAAATAAGATCAAAATGGTCCATGATTTGGGCATAAAGGATGATACTATAAGCAAATTAGAAGAGCAAGGGATAACTTACCTATCAGATCTTTGAAGAAGGGAGAAATTTGTGACCAAAGAAGAACTAGAGAACATTATGAAAAGCAAAATGTATAATTTGTGTTACATTAAATTAAAAAGTTTTTAGACAAACCAATAGAAACAAGATTGAAAGGGAAATACAAAACTAGGAAAAGTTTTCACAGCCAGTATTTCTGATAAAGGTCTCATTTATAAAATATATAAAAAAAACTATGTCAAATTTATAAGAATATGTCATTCCCCAATTAATAACTGGTCAAAGTATATGGATAGATAATTGATGATGAAATTAAAGCCATCTATAGTCATATGAAAAATGCTCTAAATCACTATTGATTAGAGAAATGCAAATTAAAACAACTGAGTTACCACCTCACATTTCTCAAATTTGCTAAAATGACAAGAAAAGATAATGATAAATTTTGGAGGGGAAAAACTGGCACACTAATACCTTTATTGGTACAGTTGTGAAATGATACAATCATTGTGGAGAGCAATTTAGAACTATACCCAAAGGGCTATAAAACTGTGCACACTCACTTAGCAGTGCCCCTATTGGGTTTGTATCCCAAGGAAATCATAAAGGAGGGAAAAGGAAACATATATGCAAAAAATGTTCGTAGCAGCTGTTTTTTTGTAGTGGGAAAGTATTGGAAAATGGGTATATTCCTATCAATTGCAGAATGGCTGATCATGCTATGGTATATGAAAGTAATGGAATGTTATTGTGGGAATATTATGATGAACAAACACATTTTAGAAAGACCTGCAAAGATTTATATGAACTGATGCTGAGCAAAACAAATAGAAACAGGAATATACTGTTCACAATAATACCAAGAATGTACAATGATTCAACTATGAAAGACTTGGCTCTTCTCAGTGGTTCAGAGATTCAAGGCAATCCCAATAGACTTTGGATAGAAAATTCCATCTGAATCTAGGAAAAGAACTATAGAGATAAAATGTAAATCAATACATGCTATGTTCATTTCTTTTTTCTCTTTTTTCCCCCATGGCTTTTCCCTTTTGTTCTAATTTCTCTCTCCTAATATGATTCATAAAGCAATTTGTATTATAAATAAATAAGAAAATAAAATGCTCTATAAATGGCAAAAAAAGAATGCAGTCTTCATCAAAGTTAAGAAAAAAAATGAAGAGAAAAAAAATTACAGGTATAGGGATGAACCAGTAAAAATACATTCTTGGAAGAATAGTAAGGAGGCTTATTGCAAATGGATTATAGATTACATAGAGAGAATTAAGGTATAAGACTGGAAATTTAAGAAGAAATCAGTTTATAAAGTGATCATATTTTATTTTATATATTTATGCTGTTTTATATTTATTACATTATAAAAGCCAAATGGAGGATTTTATATTTGATCCTGGAAGTAATAGGAAGTCACTTGAATTCATTGAATATAATGGTGACATGGTCACACTTGAGCTTTTGAAAAATTGATTCAATAGCTGAATGAAAGATAGAGTAGAATAGGGAGAAACTTGAATCAAAGATATCAATAAGAAAAATAATAAAGAACTCATCTGTAACTTTTCTTGATTTCTCCACTAACTGAAGAATGACATTGTCATGAAAACAAGTTTTAAAAAGTCATAAAGTGTCTTGGTTTTATTGATATGTTGTAATTTTTGAAATAGGGACTGTTCAGTAAAGGATCAGTTCTTGCAAGATACATACCTAGGCCTGTCCTTGTGAGTTATAAAACATATGCATAATATACTATTCCTGGCTTCAATTCAGTGGGATTTTGGTGAGACAGCTTCTGGGCATACATAATGCCATTTCACAGCAGGCAAAGGTAGACTGCATCTATTTTATGCAGACTTATGAAAAGTGAAATGTCTTTTAATTTGTTTCTGAATCAAACTAGATATGTATAAAAATATGAGAGAATAATTTGCAAGTGAGCTTCAAGTGAGAAAAATATGAAGGAAAAATAAAAAGAAAAAAGAAAGGAAGAAAGAAAGGAAGGAAGGAAGAAAAAAAGAAAAAAGAAAGGAAGGAAGGGATGAAGGAAGGAAGAAAAAGAAGAAAGAAAAGAAAGAAGAAAGGAAGGAAGGAAGGAAGGAATGGAGGAAGGAAGGAAGCGAAGGAGAGAGGGAGAAGGAAAGAAAAATATAAGCATTTGTCCTCTTATTCATTTACTATGTGCCAAGAGCTATGTTAAGTATTTTATAAATAAAATATTTTTTGATATTCATAACCTGCGTTATTATTACACTTATTTTGCTATTTTGGGAGATTGAGGCATGTAAAAAAGTTAAGCAATTTGCCTAGTGTCAAAAAAACTAGTAAGTGAGCCTGCATTTAAACTCCAGTCTGCTGGTTTTAGTAGAGGCAGAATCCAGTGAGGACCCAACTCTGAAGTAAATATACCTGACTCAGCATATCAGTTAATCAACTTGTCACTAAGTCTAAACAAAGAATAGCCCCCCTATTAGCTCTACTATAACCAAAAGTGAATTTGTTGAAATCACCCAGAATGAATAAAAGGATTCCATAATTCAAGAAATTCTCTCTCTCCCATAGTACCACAAAAGTGTTTAAAAAAATATGTGCCCCAAGTTCTCTTAGAGAGGTTTTATACTGAACCCTTGTCATGTCTCTTCAGTAAATAGATTTTCTTTTTTATGTTAATTGCTATTACTTGGTTATTTGATATTCAAGAGATGTTAACTGCTGTATTGATGTTAAGGAGTTCCTGGATCACTGGATTGAGTACCATCAGCAATAGTAGTAGAAAATCACCTCTAATCCTTCAATGTTATAGTTCAACATCTCTTATAAAATAAAAATAAAAATAATTTTGAGGAAAAAAAGAGTTCCTCTTAACAAGTCACTATTTTAATTCTTTATAACCTATGAAATATTTGTTCAAAATCTACAAATGGTCAAATAATAAAGCTGAACCTTAAATACTTCAGCCACATAATGAGAATACAGGATTCATTGGGAAAAGATCCTGATGTTGGGAAAGAGTGAAAGCAGAAGGAAAGAGGGATAGCAGAGGATGAGATGAATAGACAGTGGCACAAAAAAACCAAATAAGAACTTGGATAGAATTTGAGAAATTGTAAAGGATAGAAGGACTTACATGATATAATCCATGGTGTCACAAAGAGTTGGTCACAACTGAATGATAACAACAAAAGGCTATTTTTCTAGTTCTGGTAACTTCACTTTATGCCACTTCATATAAAATTTCCCATGCTTCTCTATTTATGGTGTTTATGGTTTCTCATGACATGGTAATTTTCTCATTGAAACTTTAATTTATAATCTGTTTAGCTGTAAACATAATCAATAAAGGCCAGCTTTTTTTATTGCTTTTTGTTAGCACATATACAAAAAACAAACAAATCCACAACAAACCTGCTGCTACAAATGAAGTCTTCATCAATTAGTTATTTTTTATAATAAAAATATTATTTTTTCTGTATGTAAAGATTTATGCTAAGATGAGGAAATACAAATAAGGAAAGTGGAGTGAAATTCCACTTTTAAAGAGCTAAAATTTGAATGAGGAAGACAAAACACATAGACTTTAACTGTAAATCAGAAAGAAAGATCCCATGGAACTTAGGGTAAAGTAGAAAAGCAGATAGAATTGCCTCATCTCTAATGTAAATTCCACTGACAAAATCTTTGTTCCTTTATTGATTATGAATTATTCACAAGGATTTTGATGAGTTCCTTTTTTGCAGTTTCCAATTATTATAACTTCTTAAAAGGTCCTATTTGTTTTTTATAAAATGGTACAAATCAACTAATGATTTGCTTCTTTTGCTTCCAAAAGTTTCTATTTTATTCATCAATGCAAAGATTCTACTAATTTTGATTTAAGTTCTAATTTGATATTAATAATTCATATATAAGTGTTTAAATGGATAATTTTAACTTAGTGGTTTTCCAGCTGCTTTTGTTTTTAAATTGTATATCCAACTAATTGATCTAGTGTTTTTCTTTTTGTTGTTCTTTTTAAAAATATTTACAGCTATTTATCTTTCTCTAAGGATCCTTTAACTATATTCCCCAAGTTTTTGACATATTGTCATTATTTCTATTAACAAAAGTATCTATTGTTTGTATGAATTGTTATTTGACTTTCTTGTAATTAAATTATTTAATTTCCAATTAATTTTAATCTCACTATTCACTAACTTTTTTATTGTGCTGTTTCTGTTGTTTGATAATTAGGGGGTCTTTGTACCCTAGTATATATTCATTTATTTTTGATGTAAAGGTGGCTGGCACAATACTTTTTTGTATTTACATTTAATAATTTCCAGAGGGTTATTATGTCTCATTTTTCTAGAAGTTCATTCATTCCTTTAGCTTCTTTTTTATTTTTCCAGTTATTATTACTTTCATTGTTCTTTCTTTCTTTTTTTAATTAAAGCTTTTTACTTGCAAAATATATGCATAGGCATTTTTTAAACATTGATTATTGCAAAGCTGTCTGTTACAAATTTTTCCCACCAAAATATTTTTACATCCAAAGGTTCTGATAAAGGCCTCATTTCTAAAATATATCGAGAATTGACTCAAATATATAAAAATTCAAGCCATTCTCCAATTGATAAATGGTCAAAAGATATGAACAGACAATTTTCAGATGAAGAAATTGAAACTATTTCTGGTCACATGAAAAGGTGCTCCAAATCACTATTGATCAGAGAAATGCAAAGTAACACAACTCTGAGATACCACTACACACCTGTCAGATTGGCTAAAATGACAGGAAAAGATAACAATGAATGTTGGAGGGGATGTGGGAAAACTGGGACGCTAATACCAATACACTGGTGGAACTGTGAACAGATCCAACCATTCTGGAGAGCAATTTGGAACTATGCTCAAAAAGTTATCAAACTGTGCATACCATTTGACCCAGCAGTGTTTCTCCTGGGCCTATATCCCAAAGAGATTTTAAAGGAGGGAAAGGGACCCACATGTGCTAAAATGTTTGTGGCAGTCCTTTTTGTAGTGGCAAGAAACTAGAAATTGAGAGGATGCCCATCAATTGGAGAATGGCTGAATAAATTATGGTATATGAATGTTATGGAATATTATTGTTCTGTAAGAAACGACCAACAGGACGATTTCAGAGAGTCCTGGAGAGACTTGCATGAACTGATGCTGAGTGAAATCAGCAGAACCAGGACAACATTATACACAGCAACAAGACTATACGATGATCAATTTTGATGGACATGGTTCTCTTCAACAATGATGTGATTCAAACCAGTTCCTATTGTGCAGCGATGAAGATAGTCATATACATCCAGAGAAAGGCCTGTGGGAATTGAGTGTGAACCACAACACAGCATTTTAACGCTTTCTGTGAATATTTCCTTGCATTTTGTTTTCCTTCTTAGGTTGTTTTTTCTTCTTCTCTTTCTAGATATGATGTTTATTGTGCAGTAAGATAACTGTATAGATATGTATACATGTATTGTATTTGTCATATAATTTATCCTATTTAGCATGTATTAGATTACCTGTCATGTAGGGGTGGGGGATGAGGGGAAGGAGGGGAAAAGCTTGGTAAAAAAAGTTTTTACAAAGGTTAATGTAAAAAAATCACTCATATGTTTTGTAAATAAAAAGATTTATTAAAAAAAAACAAAAAAAAAAAAACAAATTTTTCCCACCTACCTCCTACCCCTTCCCTTAGATGGCAGGAAATCTAATACAGGTTAATTATGTTAAAATATTTGACATTGAATATGTGTATACATATTTAGACAGTTATCTTGCTGTACAAGAAAAATCGAATCTAGAAAAAAAAAACTGATAAGAAAAAGAAAATGCTAGCAAACATCAACAGAAAGAATAAAAATGCTATGTTGTGGTCCACACTCAGATCCCACAGTCCTCTCCCTGCGTATAGATGACTTTCTTCAATATTGAAAAGATGGAACTAGTTGGAAACATCTCATTGTTGAAGAGAACCATGTCCATCAGAATTGATCATCATATAGTCGTGTTGTTGCCATGTATAATGATCTCCTGGTTCTCCTCATTTCATTTAGCATCAGTTCCTGCAAGTCTCTCCAGGCCTCTCTGAAATCATCCTGCTGGAGGTTTCTTACAGAACAATAATATTCCATGACATTCATACACCATAATTTATTCAGCCATTTTCCAATTGATGGGCATCCATTCAGTTTCCAGTTTCTAGCCACTACAAAAAGGGCTGCCACAAACATTTTTGCACATATGGGTCTCCTTTAAGATCTCTTTGGGATATAGGCTGAATAGAAAAACTGCTGGGTCAAATGGTATGCACAGTTTGATAATTTTGTGAGCATAGGTCCAAATTGTTCTCCAGAATGGATGTGTTCGTTAACAGTACCACCAACAATGTATCAGTGTCTCAGTTTTCCAACATCCCCTCCAACATTTGTCATTATCTTTTCCTGTCATCTTAGCCAATCTGACAGGTATGTAGTTGTATCTCAGAGTTGTCTTAATTTGCATTTCTCTGATCAATAGTGGTTTGGAGCACCTTTTCATATGGCTAGAAATAGTTTTAATTTCATCATCTGAAAATCGTCTGTTCATATCCTTTGACCATTTATTGATTGGAGAGTGGATTGAATTTTTATAAATATGAGACAATTCTCTATATATTTTAGAAATGAGGCCTTTATCAGAACCCTTAAATGTAAAGATGATTTCCCAATTTATTGTTTCCCTCCTAATCTTGTCTGCATTAGTTTTGTTTGTACAAAAATTTTTAACTTAATATAATCAAAATTTTCTATCTGGTGTTCAATTAAGAGGTCCATTTCTTCTTTGGACACAAAGTCCTTCCTTCTCCACAGGTCTGAGAGATATGCTATCCTACGTGCCTCTAAATTGCTTTTAATATCACTCTTTATATCTAAATCATGAATGCATTTAAATCTTATCTTGGTATGTGGTGTTAGGTATAGGTCAAGCCCTAATTTCCTTCACACTAGTTTCCGATTTTCCCAGCAATTTTTGTCACATATTGTGTTCTTATCCCAAAAGCTGGGGTCTTTGTGTTTATCAAACACTAGACTGCTATAGTTATTGCCTTTTTTGTCCTGTGATCCTTTCCTATTCCACTGATCAACTGCTCTATTTCTTAGCCAGTACCAAATGGTTTTGATGACCACTGCTTTATAATATAGTTTTAGATCTGGCACAGCAAGACCACCTTCATCAGACATTTTTTTTTTCATTAATTCCCTTAAAATTCTTGACCTTTTGTTCTTCCAAATGAACTTTGCTACTATTTTTTCTATATCTGTAAAATAATTTCTTGGGAGTTTGATTGCTATGGCACTAAATAAGTAAAATACTTTTGGTAGTGTTGTCATTTTTATTATATTTGCTTGGCATACCTATGAGTACTTGATGTTTTTCCAAGTGATTAGGTCTGATTTTATTTGTGTGGAAAGTGTTTTGTAGTTTATTTTGTATAGTTCCTGACTTTTCCTTGGCAGATAGATTCCCAAATATTTATACTATCGACAGTTATTTTGAATGGAATTTCTTTTTGTATCCCTTGCTGCTGAACTTTGTTGGTAATGTATAAAAATGCTGATGATTTAGGTGGATTTATTTTGTATCCTGCAACTTTGCTAAAGTTGTGAATTGTTTCTAGTAATTTTTTAGTTGAGTTTCTAGGATTCTCTAAGTATATCATCATATCACCTGCAAAGAGTGATAATTTGGTTTCCTCATGACCTTCTCTAATAACTTTAATCTCTTTCTTTTTCTTCTCTTACTACCAAAGTTAATATTTCTAACACAATATTAAATAGTAATGGTGACAGTGGGCAGCCTTGTTTCACTCATGATCTTATTGGGAATGGTTCTAGTTTGTCTCCATTACATATGATGCTTGTTGATGGTTTTAATTAGATGCTACTGATAATTTTAAGGAAAAGCCCCTTTATTCCTATACTCCCTAGTGTTTTTAGTAGGAATGGGTGTTGGATTTTATCAAAGGCTTTTTCTGCATTTATTGAGATAATCACATGATTTTTTAATTTTGATTGTTAATATAATTGATTATGCTGATATTTTTCCTAATATTGAACCATCCCTGCATTACCAATATAAAACCTACTTGGTCATAGTGTATTATTCTGGGGATGACTTTCGGTAATCATATTGCTAATATCTTATTTAAAATTTTTACATCAATATTGATTAGTGAAATTTATCTATAGTTTTCTTTCTCTGTTTTCACCCTACCTGGTTCAGCTATCAGCACCATATCTGTATCATAGAAGGAATATGGTAGTTCACCTTCTTTGCCTATTTTTTCAAATAGCTTATATAGTATTGGACTTAATTGTTCTTTGAATGTTTGGTAGAATTCACATGTAAATCCATCTGGCACTGAAGATTTTTTCTTAGGAAGTTGATTAATAGCTTGCTCTATTTCTTTTTCTAAAATGGGGCTATTTAAATAATTTATTTCCTCTTCTGTTAACCTGTACACTCTATATTTTTGAAGATATTTCTCCATTTCATTTAGATTATGAAATTTATTGGCATAAAGTTCGGCATAATGACTCCTAATTATTGCTCTAATTTCCTCTAAATTGGAGAAAAGTTCTCCTTTATCATTTTTGAGACTAACAATTTGATTTTCCTGGTTTTTTTCTAATCAAATTAACTAATGGCTAATCTATTTTGTTGGTTTTTCATAAAATTAACTCTTAGTTTTATTTATTAATTCAATAGTTTTCTTATTTTCAATTTTATTGATCTCACCTTTTATTTTCAGAATTTCCAATTTGTTATTTAATTAAGGTTTTTTAATTTGCTCTTTTCTAGCTTTTTAAATTTAAATTTTTCTTTTTCTTTTTTTTTCTTTAGCTAAGAACTTAAAAATCACTGCATCTAATAAATCCAGTGTTTGAAATCAGAAAGCAAAATATTACATATGGTTGAGGTTTGCTTTCTGCAAAACCACCAATACTCCTTGGGATGGTGGGGGCTGAAAAAGTACATTGTTTAAATGATATGACAACACTGAGCCAACCCAAATGATGCATTCATTCAAGTATGTCTCAACACTAGCATTACATAAAAAGGGACACTGCAGCTGGAAAAAAAAAGAAAGAAAAAAAATCCACTCTGTACATAGGCTAAAGTCCTAATTGGATTTGTACTGTCCTCCCATTTTGTTCTTGAAGATTAAACATGTGTAAGTCTGCCTAAATAGGTAGCTAAGACTTATGTCAAAATGTCTACAGCAGTTTGTCAATAAAGTTTAGTCCTTTTTTAATCAAAAAAAAATTGTAAGCCCAATTAATTGGTATTCTCTTTCTCTATTTTATGCAAGTAAGCATCTAGAGACATAAAATTACCCCTTATAACTGCTTTGGCCACATCCCACAAATTTTGGTATGTTGTCTCATTATTGTCATTCTCCTGGATGAAATTATTAATTGTGTCTATGATTTGCTCTTTCACCCATTCATTCTTTAAAATTAGATTATTTAATTTCCAATTAACTTTTGGTCTATTTTCTCCTGGCTTTATATTACATGTGATTTTTATTGCATCATGATCTGAAAAGGATGCATTTACTATTTCTGTCTTTCTGCATTTGATTTTGAGGTTTTTATGCCCTAACACATAGTCAATTTTTTTATAAGTTCCATGAACCTCTGAGAAAAAAGTAAACTCCCTTCCGTTTCCATTCAATTTTCTCCAAAGATCTATCATACCTAACTTTTCTCATAGTTTGTTTACCTCCCTAACTTCTTTCTTATTTATTTTGTGTTTTGATTTATCTAACTCTGAGAGAGCATGGTTGAGATGCCCACTAGTATAGTTTTGCTGTCTATTTCTTCTTGCATCTCTCTTAATTTCTCCTCTAAGAATGTGGATGCTATACCATTTGCTGCATATGTGTTTAGTATTGATATTGCTTCCTTATCTAGGGTACCCTTTAGTAAAATATAGTCTCCTTCCTTATCTTTTAATTAGATCTAACTTTGCTTTTACTTGATCTGAGATCAGGATTGCTACCCCTGTTTTTTTTCTTTTTTTCTTGTTCACCTGAATTATACTAGTGTCTGCTCCAGCCCTTTACCTTCACTTTGTATGTATCTCTATGTTTTAAATGTGTTTCTTTTAAACAACATATTTTAGGATTCTGACTTTTAATCCAGTTTGCTTTCTGCTTCCATTTTATGGGAGAGTTCATTCCATTCACATTCACATTTAAAATAACTTAATCTGTATTTCCTGCCATCTTATTTACCCTAAGCTATGTTTTCTCTTTCGTTTCCCCTTTCTCCCTTCCCCCTTGCAAGCATTTTGCTTTTGATGACCACCTTCCTTCAAACAGTCCTCCCTCCTTTAGAGCCCCTCCCCCTTTTTATACCTTTCCCCTAATTCTTCTATTTTCACCTTCTATTAGTCTATCCCTTTCTTTTCCTCCTTTCCCTCTCACTTCCCTATAAGGAGGGACAACTTTCTCTGTGAAACAGAATGTGTCTGATATTCTCTTTTAGAGCCCAATCTGATCAGAGTAAGTTTCACACAATGCTCATCGCCTTCCTTTCTTTCCCTCAATTTTATTAGGTTTTCTTTCCCTCTTCATGAGAGATTTTACCTTATTTTTACCTCCTTTTTTAAAACTTTATTTTACCTCTTTTATCCTCTTTTTCCAGTATGATAGCCCTTCCACCTGTAGTTTCTTTTTTATTTTATCAAAATAAAATCAAATTCTACCCCCATTCTTTAAGTATACCCATAGTAGAAATATAGTTCTCAAGAATTCTTTCCTTTTTACCTTTTTATGCTTCTCTTGAGTTCTGTGTTTGGAAGTCAAAATTTTTTTTTTGTTCAGATATGGTCTTTTCATTAGAAATAGGTGAAATTCTCCTATATTATTGAATGATCATCTTCTTCCCTGGCACATAATGCTCATTCTAGCTGGACAACTTATTCTTGGCTGTAATCCAAGTTCTTTTGTCTTTCAGAATATCTGATTCTAGGTCCTTTGATCCTTTAATGTGGAAGCTGGCAGATCTTGTGTGATTCTAATGAAAATTCTTAGGTATTTGAATTGTTTCTTCCTAGCTGCTTGCAATATCTTTTTCTTGGTGCGATAGTCCTGAAATTTAGCCATGATATTCCTTGGGATTTTAGTTTTCAGGTGTCTTTCAGGAGGTGATTGGTGAATTCTTTTGATGGCAATTTTGCTTTCTGATTCTAAAACATCAGGGCAGTTTTCTTTCATGATTTCCTGAAAGATAGCATGTAGGTTCTTTTTTTTTTCATCATGGCTTTCAGAGAGTCCAATAATCTTTAGATTGTCTCTCCTAAATCCGTTTTCCAAGTCAGTTGTTTTTCCTAGGAGATATTTTATATTTTCTTCTATTTTTCATTTGTTTTTTTGTTTGACTGATTCTTGAAGTTTTATTGAGTAATTCACTTCCATTTGTTCAATTCTACTTTTAAATTATTATTTTCTTCAGTTACCTTTTTTAGCTCCTTTTGTAACTGGCCCATTGAATTTTTTTGTTTATTGCAGTCTTTTTTTCACTTCACCAATTTTGTTTTTCAGTGAATTGGTGTCTTTTTCATATCTCTTTTGTAGGGCATTATATCCTTCTTGCATTGATTTCAATTCATTTCCCCATTTTTCATCTAACTCTCTCTTGATATTCTTTATGCAACCTTCCAGGTAACCATTGTGAAATGGGGACCAGCTCATGTTTCCCTTTGTGGCTTTCTCTGGACTTGCTTTACATTTAGGAACCTCAGGGTCTGAGGTCTGCCCTTCTTTCTCTCCATAAAAGCTGTCTATGGTGAGAGTTCTTTTCTGTTTCTTACTCATTTTTAGAGCTTGAGGTCTGTTTAAAGCAGAGGAACTGCAAATGCTTCAATTTTTTCTGGGGCAGTTGAGCTAGTTTATTTCTGGTGCTGGGCTGGCCTGGGGTAGGTCCTGCAGTCTCAGTGGTTTTCAATCTACCCTTCACCAAAGGCAGATTTGCCAAAGCACCTGCCCACTACCAGAGCAAAATGGCCCAAGTGTCTCCCAGAAATTTCCCAGCTTTAGAATCTGCCACACTCCATCCCAATCCCAGTCTCCTGCCCTGGCTGCTCAATGCCCCCTGAGCTTGGCAAACCGTCTGATCCCCTGCTCATCTGAAACAGACCTGCTTTGAAACTCTTCTAAGGTAATTTTTGCTGGAAATGTGTTGTATTCCAAATATTTGGAGGCACATTAACTCCAGAACCAGTTCAGAGGATTAATCTGCTATTGGTTTGAGAGAAGATCAGAGGAGGTTATGGAGAGTAGTGTCTGCATTCTGTCATCTTGGCTCTGCCCCCCTTGAACACCCTGAGACTGGGTTTAAACTCAGCTCTTCCTTATTTCAGGGCCAGTGCTCTATCTATTGTGCCATCTAGCTACCCTTCAAATGTATTCTTTTAAAATAACATACTGTTAAATTCTCTCCTAAAATCTATTGTGGTGTTTTCTTCACTTTTATGGGCAAATTCATCTCATTCATTTTCACAACTATGATTGTCAAGTTTGTGTTTCCTTCAGTTTTCCCTCCCTTTTCCATCTCCTTTCTCCATCACTACAAAAAAGAAGAGACTAGAGAGAAGGCGTACTTAACATAAGGGCTTGGAATATTCTTTTTTTTTTAAAATTTTTATTTTATTTGCATAACATATGTGTGGGTAATTCTTCAACAATAACCCTTACATAGATTTCCGTTACAAATTTTTCCCCCCAACTTCCCCACCCCTCCCCTAGATGGCAGGATATCCACTACATGTTAATTATGTTAAAATATTGGCAAATCGAATATATGTATACATATTTCCAAACTTATCATTGTTGTGCAAGAAAAATCTTATCTACACAAACGATATATCAGATAAAG
>JAJPUD010015429.1:0-37439 GCA_023553655.1 Myrmecobius fasciatus
TGCCTTCCTTCACCTTTGAGCTCTGCCTTGAAAGGAGGACTCCCTAAATGCTAGAATTTGGGGAGCCAGAAAACTTGATGAGGTTAAAGAGGAATGCAATCAATCAGGCAGAACCCCCATCATTTAAATCTTCAGCCTTCTAAGGTAGGTGTGCTAATGCATTCTGATTGAATTCACAGCTTCTAAGAAATGAAAAGCAACAATACACTTTTTTTTTTCAGTGAGAAGCCCTGAAAAACGTCTTAAGCTACAGAAAGAAGGATTAATTTGCTTGTAATGAAACTGACACAGGAAAAATTTAAAATCAATCTTGTGTTTAAAAGCAGAACAACAGTGGCAGCACCTCCATATTTCCCACCCCCCTCTTTCTTTCCAACAAGCTTGTTACTATTGAACACATATTATGCATATTACCCACAAATCTCTTCTCTATTTAAATTTTAAAAGAAACACGGTGTTTTTAATCAATCTATTTGCACTTGGCTGTCACAACTCACAAAAGCACTTTGATTTCTTTTCATTATTCTCAAGAGAACCAAATGGAAAGGAGTAAGAAAGAAGGGGGTAAAAAGGAAGGACAAATTAAGGGTTAATAAACCTTGCAAATATAAAAAAAAAAAAGAAAGAACCAATAGAAAGAGAACTATATTTGCTCAAGATCTCTTTTACCTGCCCTCAAGCTTCCTTCCCACTGATAATTATCAGGATAATGGGATGTAAATACAAACTTTTGTTCCTTTAAAATAATTCTTCCTGTTTTAACCAGCTTTAGTTTCACAGACCAGAGCTTTTTACCCTTATCTTTGACTGAAATTATGAAGTCATAGGGGTTTAGTAAATGCATCCTCCAGAAGATTTCAATGACTTTCTATTTTTAGTTTATTGGTCAGCTTCTTCAGAGGAATGACCCAGAACCCAAAAATCCAATAATGGTGCCAGTTCCAGATAGGTTGACTCATCTTTTGAAGAAGGCTGAGAAGGGAGGGAAAGCATGTAGTGAAGTTGTTTTGTCAATAATAACACAGTTTAAACACTTCTTTTCTCCTTCTAAAGAATAGGATCTTGGAATTACATCCTAAAGGGGGAGGGGGGGCATCTCATCCAATACTTTTCATTTTAAGGATTCATTTTAACTGAAGTCACTAAATGACTTAACTGAAGTTACACAAGTAATAAGTGTCAGAGTCAAGACTTGGACCCAGATGCTGTAATATCAGAACCAATGGTTTTTCCAAAAATTAATAAAGTGACCAGGAGCCCAGAAATGAAGTAGGTTACTCAGTGACTGGAGAGGGCAAATAGGCAAGCCCATTATGTTAGCATTTGGTGAAGTTGCCATCTAGTAGAATATTTAATATGATCATTTTTTAATATGTGGGGAAGAGAGGGGAAGGGAGCAGAACCTGTATGTATGTTAAGGGATATATTAATTAAGAATCATTAAAAATGATTTTGCATGTACAAAATGACTAATATGGAAATGCCTTACCTGATTGCACATGTATAACCTAGTTACTTACTGTCTCAGGGAGAGGGAATAAAATTTGGAACTCAAAACTTAAAAAATGTGAAAAATTATTTTAATATATAATTGAGAGATATATATTTATACATGTGTACATACACATATATATGTATATACATATACATATATATGTGTGTGTATTTCCTTCAACATTTTATCCTTGTGGAATGTTATTATGTCAAATATAAGAAAATTTCATTCTGTACTTTTCTTCTTCCCTCCTCCCAACCCTCAGGCAGATCTTAACCTCTCTAGGCTGGTCTTAGTTGATAAGCATTATCCACTGTGGCAGTGTTACTCTGGGGCACCTTGAAGCAGCACAATAATAACAGCTCAGTCCCTTCACCATTAGGGTCACTATAAGGTGTCAAGTCTGACCCCTTAGGCTTGCCTAATTGGCAATTAAGTTCGGTGTGCTTTCTCTATCTTTTCTTTATTGACTCTGATCTGGTATCAGACACTGGCCAAGCCAAGTCCAACTCTCTTGAATAAGAGTTGGGGAAAGGGGGAACTGTTTGTGACAATTATAATCCCTACATGAAACCCTCATCATATAGCAAAACTCTGATGTCACTTTTTACCTGAGGATTACTCCTCCAGGAAGCATGCCTAAGCTATTGGCAGTCATGAGTATGTATTGAATAAGGCTTGAAGTCCTTAAAAATTAGCTAGGCCATACAAGAAGTTTTTCCTGCTTGGCAAAAGTTTCTATAACCCAAGATCACTTGATGCATTAGAGTAGATCTTGATTCTAAGGTTCTAATGAATTACTACAATAATTTATACCTATTATCACCTATAAATATATAAAACACATCTTCACAATTTTGTACAGAAAGAGAAAGAGTTACAAATATGGAAATTAAGACAGAGACTAAGTGAATTATCTAGTAAGTGAAATTCCCATTATAGTAATAAAAAGTGTTAGGGAGAAGAAGATTGAGGAAAGCTATGAAGGAGCATTGAAATTTGAATTACAAGACCTTGGTTGGAATACTGATTCTTTGATTTGTTACCTGAGTTACCTTGGACAAATTATCTAATCTTCTCAGACTGTAGAATATGGAATATAAAGGAGTTGGGTCATATGATCTCCAAGCTTTCTTCAAGATCTAATCCTAAATTAGGACCTAAACCCAGGTCTCTTGACTCTGAGGATTATTCTCTTTCTGAAACATCACATTGCTACTTTCTACATTTGTACAAAAGTAATAAAATCATTTTGCCTTCCCAGTACTCTTAGAAAACAAATCATTTTGCTACTCTACTTTTCTTGATTCTGAAGGAACTGTTCCTCTTAACACCAAAATTTTATATTCACTATTCCAAAAGAAAAACTACTTTCTTGTGTAGTTCTTTTCAAACTACACTTACTTTCTTGACTTCTTAAAAGATATAGAACAATGTTCCTTTTCTTGATGACTCAAGGTAATTATAAGATCACATATTCAGTGCTGGGACTTTTGAAGTCATCTATTTCAACCCCCTTACTTTTCACATTTAGTCTGAGTCCTTCATTTTACAGATGAGAAAACTGAGGTCCAAGTAGATTAAATAATTTGTCTAAAGTTACATAGTAAGTATCAGAGGTAAGATTTTAATTTAGTCTAAGAGCAGTCATTGCTCTGTCCATGGTACTACAAGGCTTTCCTAAAGACAGCTATCTTGCAGGAAATCATACAGATTGCAGCTGTATAGAGTCTGAATACTTTATGAGCCCATGTCTTTTTTATAATGCTCATACTGCACCACAAGTTTGCCAATAAAAAATTATTACTAGCTAGTATTTATATAGAATTTTATGGTTTGTGAAGTACTTTACAAATATTATTTCATTTGATCCTTACAACAACCCTAAGAAGTGAATGCTATTATTATTCCCATTTTACAAATGAGGAAACTGAGAGAGAAAGAGAGAGAGAGAGAGAAAGAGAGAGAGAGAGAGAAAGAGAGAGAGAGCGCAAGTGACTTTCCCATAAGCAGACTTTCCTACATAGCTGGTAAATGTCTAAGGAAAAGTTTGAACTCAGGTCTTCCTGACTCCAGGTCTAATATTCTATCTACTATACTACCTGGGAAAACTGATTATAGTAGTTTAAAACAGTAATTTTCCAGAGACAACGAAGGCAAAAAGTGAGTCATGTTTGACTCTTCATGATCAGTTTCGAGTTTTCTCAGCAGAGATATTGGAGTGGTTTATCATTTCCTTTTCCAGATAATTTTACATATGAGAAACTAATGTCTGAGGCCAGGTTGAACTCAGGAAGATGAATCTTTCTGATTCCAAACTCAGTAAACTGTCTTCTTTGCTATCTAGTTACCCATGCATATCAGAGAGAGAGACAGAAAGAGAAAGCAAGAGAGAAAAAGAGAGACAGAGAAAGAGAAAGAGACAGAGACAGAGAGAAAGAGGGGAGGGGGAAGAGAGACAGAGAGAGAGAAAGAGAAAGAAAGTGAGAGAGACAGAGACAGAGATAGAGACAGAGATAGAGAAAGCACGAGAGAGAAATCAAGAGAGAGAGAGAATGAGAATGAATGCTTTCTACTGGTCAGGAGGTCTAGGTTTGAATCATGTCTCTTCTCATAATAACTGTATGACTTAATCTCCCTGAGACCTAGTTTACTTATGTACAAAATGAGGACGTTGAAATAGTGAATATTTCAAATTTCCTGCTCTAAATCCAATGACATGAGTAAAGTTAGGTGGATAAACAAACAAAAGGATAACCTTTCCACTTGTTTCTGTAGTTGACTCAACATATGATTTTCAATAAGACACTTTAAATTTCAGTGCCTTAGTTTCCTCATTTGGAAAAAAAAAAAAAAGAGGAAGAGCACTAACTGAATGGAGAGGAGAAGAAGATGAAGATGATGACAATGATGAATTATACTCTTGTTCCTCCTATGGATACTGTGAAAAATAACTGGCTCATGATTATAAAGCATTCTGGAAGATAAAACATCATAGAAATGCAAAATAATAATAATATGTGGGAAGCAGAGATGTTGACTGAATATAAAGGAGAGAGCTTTTATTCCCATACAAATATTGTGGTCACTATCAGCAGCCATGAAGAAGAAAATAGAAAGAAAAGTATGTGACAGTTTAATATAGTGTTTTGTTAAAAATAGAACATGCTTTTAAATGTGTCTGGGCTCTCTTTAAAATGGAAAGATGAGCATTCACTCCCTGCCTGCTATAATAGATTCAGAAGTGCCCTCTGGCAAAATCACTGGCATTCCCACCTCCAATCTTTTATGTTAATAAAACTGGGAGGGCAAATTTGGTGCATGAGAGGGAAGATGTCATTAAGACATTGTGACAGGGAAGGTGTTAATAGTGTACAAATGAGACCACATCATTTTGGAATATTTTACTGACTAGTAGTACTGGGCAGCAAGGACTTTTAGTATACTACTCAAGCTCTGGATGTTTCAAAATTCCCTGAGGCTGTCTCAGGAATTCTGATAAGCAAAAGGCAGTCCATAAACATCATAGTAGATTCATTCTGGGAGTGGGTATCAAACTTGGGACATTGTGGCCAGAAGTGCTTCCAAGTGTGGCCTGAAACAGATTAAAATGTAACTGGAAAACATTTAATAAAATAAATAAAAATACAATAGAACATAAATAATGATAATATGTAGTTTTCTAAGTCAATATATAGCTCACAAAGCTCATTATTATGATTTAGTGGTCCCATTTCTATTTGAAATTGAAATTGCCTGCTATAGAAGTTCCTTGTTTGAATGGAATATAAGCTCTAATTAGGTAGGGCAATCAGAGTTTTTGTCCAAAGAGGAAAACTTCCTGGGATGCCCAATTCCTTTCTACAGTTTTGATATAAGGCATATGTTCTTAATCCCACTATTTGCCTGGCTTACCATTGTCCATGCTTTTCCTTGGAACTGAAAGGCTGAGGAACTTTATACTCTCATGCCTCTGAATAATAAATTGCTTGTTTGTGATTCCTTGAACACTTTGCTCCTTCTTGGTATGTCTCCCATGAGTAGTCATATATACACATGTTATTTCTTCTTAAATTATAATGTCCTTGAGGTCAGGGGGCACTTAAGTGCCCAGTAGATAGAGTATCAGGCTTGGAGTCAGGAAGATTTGTCTTCCTGAGTTTAAATATTACCTCATACACTTACTGGCTCTGGGGACCAAGACAAGTGTTTGCCTCAGTTTCCTCACCTGTAAATTAAGCTGGAGAAAAAAAAAAGGCAAAACATTCCAGTGTCTTTTCTAATAAAATCCCAAATGGAGTCGCAAAAAATTAAACTGAAAAATGAGTCAGTTAACTGAGGCCAGTATTTTATTTTCATCTTTGTACTTCCAGATCCTATACCATCTCTAAAACAAAGTATGCATTTAATAATGCATGTTGCTGGATTTGTTGATTTACTCTTTCTTCCTTTTAGTGAGTTCTCTTTGAAAACTCAGTGAGTATTCTTTCCAAAATACCATTTGGTATGTGAATAGTGGATGTTATCATTGTAGGAGGGATAATTAACTTGTGTCAGATTTTCTTTAACATTTTCAGGGAGATCTGCTCATCTATGGAGCCATAAGAAAGAATGTACAAAGTTAGAAAGCTCATACATGTGCTGTACTATTGTGTTATGGTACTGGGGAGAGAGTATCTGAGGAAGAAATCTGGGAAGAACATCTACAATTAGCATAAATCACTAGCTCTCCTAGTGCTTGTTGAATAGGAAAACATACTGTTTAATTTGGACTATGATTACTTTTGTGAGAATGTTTGCCTGATGTCTATATTTATACCCTGTCTTCTGCACTTTCTGAGTCCTCGATAAATGGTGTTGACTGACTGAGTGACTGCCTTCAATGACTCAATCCTAGCATATTCACTGAATTCTGTTTGATATATTCCCATGAAGTCTAAATGGGATGCTGTTTTACCTCTGTTGATTAGCATGATTTTATATTTCTCTCTATACATAGTCCAAACATTGGATTTGCACAGTCATCAGCATCTACCAAACATCCTGAGAGCAGGACATGACATCTGGTTCAATTTTAAATTGTGCTTACAGCCGACAATGGGATTCTCTAAAAATGGCATTGTGGGATCTATATTTGTTCATTGCCAATTTCTCCTGGGGAAACAGTCCCAGTTTCTAAACTAAAGGATGATTTTCCTGATGACCAGTGCCACTGGCCCACAGGGTCCTTAGGAAATAGATAGTAAGAAACAGATTATATTACTATTGATTTTACACTTAGAATTGTCCTTAGAAAGTGATTGAGTTCAATTCCTTCATTTTATAAATGAGGAAACTGAGGCCCATAGCTGTTGGATGATTTTTTTTTCAGCATCATATAAATGAGGCAGGAAAAAACTCCCAGTGTTCTAAAGTCCAAGTCCTGAGCTCTACTCACTATGTATCAAGTGCCTTTTTTTTTTGAGCAAACACTGCTTTTGACCAGTTTGTTTCTTGGTAATCTGCTGCATTAAAAGTTATTTCCAATTCTCTTACACTTCTTCCCCTCTTTCCTCACCCTAAATTCACTGAATCATAACATAAAATTTAAGAACTGGAAGCAATATAATAAGTCAATCCGATGCTCTAACGAGCATCTCTTAAGCACCACGGCATAACTTGGATTCAATAAGGCTTGTGTATATGCCCTCCCGCCTGGGGTAAATCACTTAAACTCTCTCAGTCTCAGTTTATGACTTAACAAATCACACAGGCATTAATTACTGGACCTAAGACTTGAGATGAAGTTCACTGACTTCAAATCCAGTGTTTTTCTTTTTCATCCACACACCACCAACTCTTAATAGTTAGTTGTTCTGACCAAGCCTTTAGACACTTCAATAGTAATCTGTAGGGATTTAAACTTGTCAGCAGTAGCAAGCAGACAAGAGCAAATTACCCACATTAGCTCTGCTTGACAATTTTAGCAGTGAGATACCTATGGGCAAATCACATAATTGTAACTAGTGTTGGGATCTTTCCTATCCTTCTCCCTCTCCCTTTGAATGAGAGAATGAATAGTATCTGAAGCCTGGGCAAAGCAAAGCACTCTCTCCACTTTTCACTTTCACTTTATAGGGGGCTTTGGAGTCAAAAGACCTGAATTTAAGTCCCATTTCTGTTACTTAAAAGCTATGTGACTTTTAACAAGTATCTTGATACCTCTGGACCTGTTTGTAGGATACATTTCTTCGACCTACAGGGTTTCATTTTTCTTCATTAATTCAATTTCCTTATTGTAAAAGGATGGGATTAGACTAGATGAGATTAGACTATATCAGTGTTTGCTAAGAATTTTGAGTATGAGGATGAGTGAAAAAAGTGAAAAAAACATCCTTCCATTTTCTAAGACTACATTAGCTTTTTTCAAGACTCATCTGAAGGCTCACCTCCAAACCCTTTCTGGTTCCTTTAGTTGTAAGGGATTTTCTCTCCTTAAATTCTTGTGCATTCACTTAATTATTAGTATGTCTTATTTTCAAGTAGAATTTAAACTCTATATAAAAAGAGAATTGTATTCTCTTTTTAAATGTAGAATCTAGCATAATGCCTTGGATATTATAGGCATTTAATAAATATTTGTTAAATTGTATTGAATTGAATTATAATAATAATTGGTTGGTTTGGGAGGTGTGTATTGATCTGTGATCAGTTAACTTTCAAGGAGGAAATTCCTTCTAGCAAAGCAGATGTCATTTGCTTTGTTACTTATGGTATATGAGACTTGCTGGAATCACTGAGAGGTTGAAAGACTTGCCTAGGATGCATAGTTAGTATCTATCAGACATGATATAGAGTCTTCTTGACTGTGAGAGTGACTTACTATCTATTAAATCTCTTCTCTCACTGCATCCAGGACCATCTCCAGTCATCTTGATCTCTATCTGGCCACCGGACTCAGATAACTCCGGAGGGAAAAGTGAGGCAGGTGACCTTGTACAGCCCTCTCTCATCTAAATAAAATTCACTTACAAGTCATAGCATCACCTCCCTGATATGATAGTCCTCTTTGAGAACAAAGGACAAAGAACAACGATATATCCTAGCATGCTATTTATCAGGTAAAATATGTATGAAAAAGAATCTATAAATTAGGTGGATATGTGTGTGTGCACGTGTGTGTGTAGTATGTAATGCACATATATTTGTGAGTATTATTATAAAATACAAATTTTTATGTATCATAATACAGGATGTTCCAACAGTCCTAGTAATTTTAGGTTCAGTAGCTGAAAACTGACTTGAGATTTTTGGTTCAACCTGTATAAAATGTAATAATAATAGAATAGAATAGAATAGATAAAAACTTGGCTTCAATATCAGGAGAGATTGGATTCATACTCAAACACTGATATATACTGGTTTTCTAACTTAATTTTTCATGGTCTTTGATAACTTAGACTACAAATTGTGGATCTAAATGGCTAGAGGGAATTTCTTTAGTAAGTCATTCTCCCACTGAGAAAATTACTGGTTCAGATAATAATAACAATGATGATGATAATGATATCTCACAAGATATCTCACTTTACAATTTACAAAATAATTCTCACACAAAAGCCCCATGAAATAGATAGTATAAGGAGTAATATCATCATTTTACAAATAAAAACACTGAGGTTTAAGGAATTTAAGTTACTTCTACATGTACATACAACTAGCACTGAAATCTAGACTCAAACTTAGAATTTCTGACTCTCAAACCATTGTTGTTTTTAGAACATTATATCACCTCACACAAACACCTAACTTATAGACAATGGATATAGGTGTATATCTGGAAAGAGTCACTCTAGGATCCTTGTCCATTCCCATACATGCCCCAACTCTATTTATACTGTGGGACTGTCTTGTATTCCTTTTTAAAGAATGCTTGGGGAGCAATGTATTGAGAGATGCAATAATAATAATAATAATAATAATCTAATTCTGCTGAATTTTGAAATTTAGAGTGATTTTTAAATAACAGCTTTGTGAGATAGATCCTACAAAGATTATTTGTCTCCATTTTTTAAAATGAGGAATCTGAGACCCAGAAAGGGGACTTACTTCTAGCATGAAGAAAGTTCCAGCTCCTACTGGCATGGCAAGGAATTGAATATACACTGATATCATCTTCAACTGGTTCAGGTTTTATACCTTTCTCATAGCAATGATCTTCTCCCCTAGATGGAGATAGGTGCATGTGCACTTGCACGACTCTGTGTGTGTATGTGTGTGTGTGTGTGTGTGTGTTTATAGACCTATGATCTCAACTATTTGTAATCTTAGGGGAACTGAGAAATTAAGTGATTTGCCAATGATGTGATATTTAAGAAGGAAAACATGAATTCATATGTTCTTGATTCAAGTGTAACCTACGTGTTATGCTGCTCTTCAACCTGTTTTAAGTCAGATAAATTAAAAAAATAACTGTTGTAAAACATCTGGGGAATTAATTTGCCATAAGATCCTTTCTTCATCACTTACTACTTGTGTGACCTTAGTCAAGTCAATTGCTAAACCTCTCTAGACTTCTGTTTCTTGAATTGGAAATTAGAGAATTGGGCTAGTAGGCTTCTAGTTTTTAATTTATTACATTGTTTTTCTGGTAAATGTGTTCTGAATTCTAAACAATTGCATTTTGAATATACTCTTAAGGTATAATCTCTCCTAAACTGACTGTATGAGATAATGAGAAGCCTTTAAGGCAAGCCTGCTTAGGGGAAAAGAGAATCAGCCATTTCTCCTAGAAACTTAGACAGATGGGGAGCTCATAGCTGTCCTAATATTAGATGTAGAGAAGTATTCTTTAGTGTATATGCACTTTACCGTCTTTAAAAATCAGTGTTGTCTCTTCCTCTCCTGAATTTCATTTCACAATACAGAATGACCATTCCAATAAAAAACTGGTTTTTTTTAATCCAATAATTGTTTTTTTTTTAAAAAAAGAAAGAAAGAAAAAAAAGGAAGACCCCAACTAAACATAAACTTCTACTTGGCTCAACTAAATTCCCAGATAGACATCCCAGAGCACAATCTAGAATTTTCAATATTCATCTGTTAATATAAATGGATCCTTTGTTGTTGAGTCTATAACATGGAAAGATTTTGAGAGTTATTAAAGTCACGATCTAGCTATAGTAGGATACATGAGAATGTCTGCTGCAGCAAATGTATGCAGCAAGAGAGGGGGTATGGGGTGATGAAGTGTCTGACCCTATGGTGAGTCCCTGTAGATGAACTGCTCTCTCACAGGAGAGAATGCCCAGGAAGAACTAATTCACCTCATCTAGGTGAGCAGCAACAATGCCCTCCTGGAGAGAAGTTCCCTCATTGTGACTTCCCTTAGGGTGAGACTCACAGTGCTCTATTTATATTCTGAGCATCTGTCATTTGAGCATCTCAGGAATTCAATAACCCTTAGGGCATTTCTGTGAGAAGGGAAGGAGGGAGGGAGAAAGGGATAGGTGTACAGTATTCCTATTCTGCAGAAAAAAAGGAGGGGGAGGACTGAGACTCAGGGAGGTACCACAATACCCAAGGTCACACAGCATGGCAGAACTGGAAATAGCAAACAGGGCTCTTGGCTTTCAGTCTGTTAATCTGACCACTAGACCCTGGAAACAGGTGCTGGTACCTTATGGAAGGCAATTAGAGCTCCCATCCAGACTGCAGGTTCTTGCCAATGTCAAAAGAAAGAAAAGAACTGATGATGTCACAAGCCCAGGGAGGTTTGCTCTGGGGCTCTCTTTTCTAGTTATGTGCCAGGAAACTAATCTATTCTGCAAGAGAGCTCAGTCACAATTTATATAGTATGTGACTCTTTACTTATGGGAAGTCAGACTTAGCAAAGTAGGATAGCCTACATTCCTTTTCAATAACCTTCTTTATGAGAAGTCTGCCATAATTATGTTTACATTGGATTCCCCCTTGTTTCTCCAGCTTTAGGGAGAAAAAAAATACATACATACATATATATATATATATATATATATTTGAGATTAAGAAGAGAATCTGGAGAGCAGGGGAATGAATGAATGAATCAGATACCCTAAGGCTACAACAACAATAACAACAGCTAGTATTTATATAGGTATTTAATGTTTGTGAAGTGCTTTACATAAATTAACTCCTTTGATTATTGCAACTATCCTGTGAGGTAACTACTGTTATTATCCTCATTTTACAAATGAGGGAACTGAGGCAGAAAACAAGTGAATTGTCTAGGATTACACAATAAATGGCTCAATACTTACTGATTCCAAACTCAGGGCTCTAACTATTCACTGTGCTACTTAATTGCTTCAACTAAGAGGAACTACTGCTGCTGACAGTGGACAAGAGATTTTTTATAATAAGATAAGGAGATGGGTAGATGGGGAATGTTTTTAACTTAATAGTGATAGTCTTCCCTTCATTCCTCTTCCTTCACTTCAGCTTCAAGGTCAACAATTAAACTATCTTGGGTAAGAGTCATGGGTTTATTAATTGGCCTTCCATTCTCTTTAATACTTTAAAATTGCATGACTCCAATGAGTCTATGATTTCATCTATTGGAAAGATTTTAAACATTGATGCTAATAGTATTTCCATTGAATCTTAGGTGATTCTTATCTATATTCCATAATAAATTCCTAATAAAGGGTCCACCTAACATGCTGGAAATCTTTCTTGAATTCTCCTGACATTTGAGGATAGTCATAGTACATGTAGGTTGTTCTGTATATGCCTCATATTCATCACATGACCAGCTGGTTTTATTTTTCAATTCTACATTTCTTTAGTGCCATCCTTAAAACTATTTTGGGGGGTAATTTGGTAGATATTTCAAATAATATACTACCAGCATCTCAAAAAAAAAGAAAGAAAAAGAGAGAGAGAGAAAGAGAAAGGAAGGAAGGAAAAAAGAAAGAAAGAAAGAAAGAGAAAGAAAGAAAGACAGCCAGACAAATTCATGGCTCAGCTCTATATTCTTAAAAGGAGCTATTTACTGGATGTCTTCTAAGATGGTCCAGATATATGCATAGATGTGTGTGTGTGTGTATATATATATATATATATATATATACACACAAATACAATATATCTATCTTTATGTTTATCAACCTGATGAAAGTGCCATATTAATTTCCAAAAGGAAATTATATTTAAGATTTATTTAATAAGATTATAGGTTTTTATTATGAATATAACTGGATATTCAGACTTTTCCAACCTTTTAAATAGAGAAGGGAATTCATACCATTTATTAGAACCATAATGTCCAGAAATCCATATTACCAGGTTCAAGATTATTTCTTGAACCTCCCTCCCACCCCAGGAAAAGTCTGAATGCCAGTTACACATACATTGGAAGATTAATTCTACCCTATCCAATTTATGTTTTTAAAATGGTGAGCAAGCTTTACTTGAATTTTCAAGCATTGTCTACAGGGATGAACTAACATGGGACATTG
The DNA here is from genome assembly GCA_023553655.1 of Myrmecobius fasciatus. Taxonomy (NCBI): domain Eukaryota; kingdom Metazoa; phylum Chordata; class Mammalia; order Dasyuromorphia; family Myrmecobiidae; genus Myrmecobius; species Myrmecobius fasciatus. The sequence continues at coordinate 12,973 of JAJPUD010015429.1, forward strand.
GATAATACGCTAGTGAATTTAAATAATGAAAACAGGTTAGCTGAATAATTTGGATCCTACAGTGTTGTATACATCCTTTTCTCCAACAAAGATACATGTTGAAAAATTTGAAAGTACTGTAGAAACTTTAGTAATTGTTGCTATCAAAAGGTAGGCAATAAAAGGGTGTAGAGAAAAATAAAAGTAAAATGGCCAGAGTCCAAATAACTTGGAAATGAATGATGAGGAATTGCCTGGGCAGTTGTGATATTATAAACAATAGCAGAGCACTATTCTTTTAAAGAATTATAAAAATGTTATTGCAGATCCTTGTGTGACATCTTGTGCCAAACCAAAAGTGGAGTTTGTGAAACAGCCAACATTTCATCTGATATCTTTCGTAATTTCTAGAGCATCCAAAGTTTTGCAATCCCCAAAGACCTGAAGATGCTGGCTGGGCAGTCAGATTTGACAGCCTGGGCTTGTGACCGTGTGGTGGCTTACATCATATGGCCACAGCTGTCTCTTTAAAGGTAACAGAACTCTTGTTCAGCCCTGAATCCATGGGGAGTTTGTAGCCAACAAATGAAATTTTGACCTTTAGCAATAAGTAAAGAAAGGGAACTGTCTGAGCTCAAATGGAGCAACAATTAATTTCCTGAGAAAGCACTACCTTAGTGCTCCATTACACAGATACTTCTATCTCTCTATGCTTTTCCTGATCTGTTCCTATGCCTTAGTATTAAAAAGAACTACAGTTGATCATGCTGTTTGTTAGTTGTAAACTTGTCATTTCTCACTGCCTTAACATAATCTGAATCTTCCCCTTTATCTCTCCCTGAATCTATCCTGTTATCCCTCTGAAATCTGAGAAGCTGAGAGCTAAAGTGGAAAGAGCACAGGATTTGGGAGGCAGAAAATCTGAGTTTCAGTGTTGCTTCCACCATTTACCAACAATTCATTCTTGGACAAAAAAATCTCTTTGAACCTCAATTTCTTTATCAGCAAATTGGTGGTAATAAGGGTACTAACTTCACAGACATATATAAAATAATTTTTAAGCTTAAAATGCCATATAGGTTTTCCTTCAGACTTAGAAATGATACAACACTAAAAATGGGATTATTCAAACCTGAAGCCCAAGTATTATGCTTCTCAAGGTTTCCTCAATGATACCAAAGAAACTTTTCTATCCAGAAATCTACCTCCAATCCTAGGATCACCATTTGAAATACCCACCATGCCATATAGCCTCAATCCCTGATTAGATGGTTCCATCCAGAACCTCCATTTAAGAAGAATGCCCAGGACAGCCATGGCTCATTCCTCTCCAAACTGTGCTCCAGACTTTTTCTATCATGCCCATCTCTCTGGTTATCTTCATCTTCTCTCTCACAACCATCCACAATTTTCAGCTTTCTTTATGGGTTGTCTTCCTTCTCTATTAAGTGTTTAAAGGTTAGGATAAGCTCCCTGAAGTTTTTCTGCTTATATTTGTATTTAGAGTACTTAGCACAGTACCTCATACTGTAAACTTAACAAGAGGAGTGAACATTGACTTTGAATGCTGTGTGATTTAAGAATAGTTACCTATCTCTGAGTTTCTGCATCTTTAAAATTTATGGTTGTTTTAGATAACTTCAGCCCTAGATCTATGATATTATGATTCTTAGAGATGACCCATTTTCCAATCATACTAAGGTTTTGTCTAGTAGATAACTTATAGTCTAGCTTTATTGAGGGAACATTTATAATTTTTCAGTTCTGACATGTATGTTACTTATTTCTACCAATATTAAAGCTAAAAGTCTGATATTTTATTTTTTAAAAAAAGCAAAAGAATTAATTGGAAGAGAAAAAAGAGGGGAAGCTGCTGCATTATTATACCTTTTATTATTACTATCATAATTCCTTGGGTTTATAGAACACTATTTCTGAGGCCCTTTGATCTTGGGGTTTGAAAGAGATATAACAGCAAAGCCAATTCTAGGTCCTCAGATGAGTTTTCAATATTCTGAAAAGCTTGAGGCCTTAATCCCGTTCCCCTTGGGATAGTCACTCATCTGACTCACTGCTGCTGTTTATTGCTAAGGGTAACATACAAAGGACAGAGGACTGAGTTTATAAAAACTTTTTTTTTTTTTTTTTTTTTTTTACCAAGCAAAGTCCTAGGCTGTAGAAATCTTATTCTTGGATGTTGGCAAAACTACTGGGTTGCCCCAAACTTTCCCTCTTTCTTTAACCATGACTGAAAGCACTTAAACATTTGTTCAATTGCATACAATTGAATTCTGTCCACATTATTTTGCATGCGTAGCACTCTACTTCCCAGTCATTGCATCTTTTCATTGGCTTCTTTCTGTACCTGGATTGTACATCCTTAAAAGATTACTTCAAGACTGCTTTCAAATGCCACTCTGTATGCTTAGTCTTTCTTGGACCCCCATTTTCTAGGACTCTCATTTATCAAATTTTACCTTGTATTTATTTTGCATAGGAATAGAGATCAGACCTGTGATTTTATTGGACTACTGTGAGAAAGCTCCCTCTTATATGTAGCATAGTGTCATTCAACACATAGATGTATGTATAAATATATGCATACATTTAAATATAATATATAGTTATATAGAGAGATACCTAGAGGACTAAGAGTTTGAGTGGCTTACTTAATACAGTTACATTGTGTCAGAGGTAGGATTTTAGTCAAATCCTTTTGGGCTTACAGCCCAGCTCTTTTTCTACTGTCACATGCAGTTTGAGAGGAAGAAAACAAAGTTATCAACAGCCATATGAAAAAAAAAAAACCTCTCTGTATCACAATTAATTAAAGAAATGCAAGTTAAAACAACTTTAAGGTACCATCATATTGGCTAAGATGACAGAAAAAGAAAATGACCAGTGCTGGAAAATAGGTACCCTAGTATACTGTTGGTTTGATTGATAAAGCAGCCTCATTTTAAGAGTTCTTAATGATTTACACTAAGATTTCATTCATCCTTTCTTTCATTTTGAAAAGGTGACATAAGTAGTAAAATGAAGGGATTGTCTGTGACTCCACAATTTTGTATCCAAACTGAAAAAAAAGACAAATTCAAGACAGCCATGTTCTATGGTATTAAATCTCCTTTAGGTAGGATAATGGGATTTTAATGCTAGTAACCACTTGTTCTATTAGGATCCACCCATTAGAGGAAGTTTCATTCCAAGGTGGGACACATGGTCTCTCGATTTCTCCTAGTTGGTTCATGACCTTCTGCTCTCCCAGAGTGAGGTATGACTACAAACAGTCACATTCAAGTGTTTTTAGTTTGTATCAAAAGGAAAGGAGCCAATATAGGGTCCTGTTTTGATCAGGGTGACAAACTGAAACTTGGCTCTTTGGATATTCACTTGGAAAGATCGAGATAGCAATAAAGGTAGTGATTGTAGTGGTATTGGGTGGGCAGTAATTTAATTCATCAATCCCACTTTAATAAGGCACATAAGGTATGCAGGCAGACAGTGAGTAAATTATAAAGGGCGGCAGGAAAGAGATAGGAAAGACTAATTTAAATTACTGCTGAAGTTGGGAGAACTTGGGCAGCATTGACTCCTGGCAGGTAGAGTATTATTCAAGGGGCAGAGTTTGGGGATTAATTCTTATAGGGTTCTGATGGTGGGGGATGACCTAACTCCTATTTATACTACCTCGAGGTTAATTTATTAACATATTGATATTATCTTAAAGTTATCAATGCCAGCTTAGGGATACTTAATTTGAATCAAGTTTCTCTGGTTTTGTTGCACATAACTGCTGCTTATCTGAAGTTTACAAATGGGCTCTTGTTGAGACTGAAGGGCCTAGTTGGCTTTTTCTAATTTAGCATGTTGTCTCTGGATGTGGCTTTAATTAATTTAATTTTTACAAATGGCTTCTATGATCTTTATAATCTTAAATCCTATATCCTATTAATTGCTACTTTATACCAGTTACTCCTAATTGGTGAGGCAATCAGAGGGACCACAAAAATATCCAATTTCCAGCACAGTATTGTAAAGATAATCTATTCCAAACCTTCACTACAGGTGAATACACCAAGACTGTTAGAAGTAAAATGTCTTAGAAGAAGAAAATCATAGATAGAAAGCTGGAAGTGACCTTAGATGCTTTTTATTCTACCCCAACTAATTTTATAGATGAAGTCACTAAGGATAAAGTAAACTCATCCAAGATCATACAGGTGGTTAAACAGCAGGACCAGGAATCAAATCCAGATCTTCAGATGCAAAATCCCAAACTCTTTTTACTGCATTTTTCTGTCTCTGTCTCTTTCTCTCTCTCTTCTGTCTCATTCCTTCCTATAAACCCATGGCCAAGTTTCTAGTAACAATAGGAGACTTTAAAGCAAAGATTTGGACCCAAGGATTATGAATCCAAATCCAAAGCACTTTCCAAATGGAAGTGAAGTGACATTTTTCTGGTTGTAGGATTTAGTCTTTAAAAAAAAAAGTTTTGTTGATACTTTTTTGTTTACATTTACATTACAAACATTTACAGATTGCTCCCATTTTTGCGAAGTTTCTTCTCTTAATGTAAAATTTATAATTTACTACTTGTCACTTTTTAATGAACAAGCATCTATGAAGTTTCTCTTTACATATGCCAGGCACTGTCCTAAGTGCTAAGTATACAAAGAAAGTAAAAAACAAAAATAAACAAACAAATAATTCTTATGCTCGAGGAATTTACATACTAACTGAGAAAAAAAACATGGAAATAAATACATAAATATAAGCTATTTACAGAGTAGGAAGAAAGACTCTAGCCCTTTGCAGGATTAGGAAAAAGCCTCTTAGAAAGTGAGATTTTAATGGAGTTTCATAAGAAGACAAGAATCAAGTTGAAGCTGAGGAAATAGATAGTCCATACCTACAAGTATGGAGGATAGCCAATACAAAGGCATGATATGAGAGATGGAATATTATGCTTGAGAAAGAATAATTGGATTGTAATCACTGAACCATTGAGTATGTGGATGGGAGTTAAATGTGGGAAAACAAACAAACAAAAAAACCCAGAAAGGTCAAAAGGCCCAGGTTCTAAAGAGTCTCAAATGCCAAAAAAAAAAAATGAGCTTTGAGGGAATACATTTTTGTTCAGGTATCTCCAGGTCCTTTATGTCTGTGTTCAATGGTATCTACTGTATTAAGCTACACTTTCTTAAAAGTCAATGATCATACTGGTTCAATTTGCCTTGTTCCTTCCCCAATAATATAGTTGAAAAAAAAAGCCAAAATATTTTGTAGATATTTGGGGTAGTGTTGGACAAACATGCATTAACTGGCTCTCCCTCTCTTGGATGGACTCTTAGCTGCCTTGTAGACATTTTAAGTTTATTACTTGGGGCATATGCTGACAAAGTAAGTTTAAATTCTGGTTTATATCCCAATCTGGCTTAAAGCCAAAGCTTCCCCTCTGGATTCATGTTTCTCCTGACTTGTGGCATTTCATCATCAACTTTTTATCTTGAAGTTTGAAAAATGTGCAGTGTCAGAACTAGTTAAAGCACTTCAAATGGATTTTCAGCATTCTAAAAGACCCAAGGATTTAATCTTGTCCCATCTCTGCATTTTCCCCAATCACCCATTCTCATAGAATTATGTTATTGCACTACAACCTTGACCTCCAGTGGAAAATAAGTCAACAAATATTCATTGGGTCTGTACCAAAGATGCAGGCCTATATTAGGCTCCCTGAGTAGACTCACAGTGATCAATGCAATGTGTCCTAGGCAAAGACTGGCCAGTTCTATGGGTAAAGGGTTTACCGATCTTTTAAAAATGGCATATTTTTCATTAAAGTTGGGATCGAACATTCTCTTGGGAAAAGAGATAAAACTCTTTCCATAAGAGGAAAGAATTCTCTTTCCCATGAAAATTGAAGAGTAAGTAGAATGTGATATTCTTCTTTGTCCAGCTTGAGAGCACTAGACCTGAAATAAGGAAGGAAGATCTAAATGTTTTAGACATTTAAACTTGTGTGACCATAAGCAAATCATTGTGCCATTGTCTGCCTCAGCTTCCTCATCCATAAAATGAGAATTATAAAAACACCTACTTCCCAAGACTGTTTTGAGTATCAAAAGAGATAATATTTGTAAACTACTTTGAGAACCTTGATGTTGTATGCTAAATAACTGGCAAGCAGACAAAAAGATAATTGACACACATGAGTGCAAAAGTTCTTGTTTAACATATATTTCATCAGTGCTGCAGATTGTATCCTGGGTTGGAATATTAATACATATAATTGTTTCATCTTACAGGGCCTTAGATGAAGGTTGGACCTTTTATAGTAGGCAAACAACCATCAGTGTCTAATGTAAATGAAACTTAGTAAATCAACCCCTCAAATCCAGTGCCACAATCAAATTAGTCAAAGAAACAATCTAAAGCTATGGAGCAAGGTTTCTTAAGATTTCAAGAAATTTATAAATTTAGATGGAAGGAAATATATATGCATACATATATATTTTTTCATTTTCCCTTGTAATCCTATTTTATTTTAGGCACACAATAACATTATTCTGAGTCCAGGTTAAGAATGCTAAGATTTTTCTTACAAAGATTTAAGACTCTCTTATCCTGGTATTTGGGGCATATAGGATTTACTGCACTCTTTCTAGTCTGTTTGTGTCCTTTTTTTGACCAGACCGATCACTTTTTGCAGCAATATGCAGAACAAAAGGTGATACACAAATAGAGGGATTTGCATAACCTTGGGGCAACATTATTAGGTGCAAAAAGAACCTGTAAGATGAAACTACTCAGCCATTTCTCCTATTTGGAAGGTAGAATAATAGGACTCAGGTTGTCAAGTGGTCTGGAAGAGCTGGTCTTAATTTTGGGATCCTAGGAGCCACAAAGATCATATCTATTCCAGTGAGGATGTTTTCTTTATAATTAATCCCATCAGAATATCTTGATGGGATAGGAAATATCTAAGATGGTAGAGATCTCCTACAATATGGAATCATTGGGTTTATGTACACAATACCTTAGTTCTATTTCTTTCATCTTTAAATTACTTTTTCTGAGGAAATATTTTTCTAAAACTCACAGATTATATACATTTCCTCCACAGCCCACATCATTAAAATGTCCTTCTCATGTTTCTAACTCCACTTCTGGAATCCTTAAAGTGTTATTCTTGGATATTCAACCATTGTTCAGAATGAAATTGAATATATTGAACCTTTAGGATATTGTTTCTAGCATTGGCTTAGATGGAGGATAGTCATAAAAGTAATGAAAATCTTCAACATGTCTTAAGAGAAACTCTTTAATTTGTCCTTATTTCCAGCCTCTCTTCTAAAGAACAAAACAAGGATATTTATCACATATAGTTGAACTAATAGTGTTTAAGGAGAAGAATATTAAAGTGATGAATCCAAAATCAATGATTCAGTTGATGCAAGTAGGTAAGAGACAGGCTAAAAAATTAGTATAAAATTACACTGCAAAAAAAACCTGCACATCTGTTTTATCTTTCTAAAGCCCACTAGCTTAATCTGCAGGGATCTGAACTATAGGGGCTCAGGATAAACTATTTGGAACCATTAGGGGGCTGAGAGACCAGAAAAAAAGTAAACAGATGTATAAGCAATGGGGTGTGAGGGCCAGTACTGCCAGGATCCACAAAAATTTAACTTGTATATAGTACATATCTAGTTCTTTTCTTTTTTGACTTATAAATTCCTGTCCTGTAATTTCCACGTCAGAGATTCAGACTGGGAAGAGACCTTGGGGGTTATCTAATGCAACCCTATCAATTTTATAAATGAAGAAATTGAAGCCCAGGTAATTTAAACAACTTGTCCAAGGTCAAGGTCACAACATGTAGCAGAAGTAAGATTTAAAGTGAATCTAACTCCTAAACTAGTGCTTCTTCAGCTGGGCCATTACAATTCTGACCAAGATCACAGATGGTACATTCTCAATCATTTATAGATACATAAACAGATGTGCCTATGGCAACCATAGGCATATCAATAGATTTAGCATTTATTAAACACTTACAAATATAAGCAAACAAGACTGTCCCAACTCTGAAGGAGCTTGGGAAAACTAAACATCCAGAATCAAATTCCAAGTGAAGTGAAGTATGTCTCAGACCATTCCTGAAATAGTTTTCAGAAGAGGTAATCGTCAATTAAGGCCTCAAGAAGGAGGCTTCTCTATTTATATAGCTGCTTTCAAGACCTACTAAACAGTATATTTACACTATCTATTTGTGATCTCTCTCACCTTCTTTTATCACTTTAAAAATAATTGCCTCTATAGTAAGCTTTATTTGGAGTGAAGGAGACAGGGTTGAAGCAGAAGAGAGAGAAAGGAAAATGGTGTTGGAATAATAAAAGATAATAAAGATAGTTTGACTTGCTGTATCAGATAATTAGAGTCAGATATGTTCAGGAAGATGTGAGTTTACATCCTCCCTGTGATTCATCCAGGTTGTATGGCTTTGGTCAAGTCACTTAAATTCACTGGATCCCAAGGTAACCCCCTAAGATTCTAAAGTGCAGAACAGTTTCTGGCTTGCATCAGTGAAGAAGGATGCCTTCCTGAGAATCCCTAATAGCAAAGAAATCACAGATATTTCTCTGCACTCATGTCCCACCTCTAAAAACAAAGAATCAGCTTTAAAGTATAAAATTATTATGTATTCTTTTCCTGGAAGGGAGAGAAGTGTAACTACTGAAGGGGTTTAGCTGAGAAGTATGTTGCCTGATATGTGTGTAGTTATTGTTTCCCTAGTGATCCTCCCTCTTTGAAGGAAGAGCTGTGATAGCATTTCCATAGAAATGGACAGTTTTCCTTATCCAATTGTCTTCAAGTGGAAGAAACAAATCTTCTGTCAAAACTCAAACCAGAAAAACCGTAAGGGGGTTCACTGCTAACGATTGACTTAAATTTGCCTTGGGCTTGCAGGTTTGTGATTGCATCCCAAAGTTCTTAGCACAGGATTTTTTCAGATACTTATTAGGTCTGACCATTTAGTAGAAAATAAGATATTAAGTAAGTGGTTGAACTAGGAGATTAAAAAAGTTTAATTCCTCTCTGAAATCCCCTGATGTTTGCCTTATTCTTCTGAATTAAACCTAACCCTTCAGTTTTACCATTTAACTAGCATTATTATTCTGTCTTGTTGAGATATTAGAACCTTCCTTTGAAATCAGTTGGTTTGATCCAGAAATTCTATTAAACCATTTCGCTTATGAACTGTGCCACAGAACCTTTATCTTACTCTCTCCCTTTATTCTGGATCTGTAATCAACTTCCATAGGGCAGTTAGGAGAATATGACATACATTGATCATGTCATCCTTTCTCCTTACCTTGCATAATTCTTATTTGCTTATTCCTCAACCTCTAAGGTCCTTCCAACATGCCTTTCTACCAAGCAAATTATCTCTTCCCTTCCTGTCCCCTTCCATATGCTGCAAGAACTGAGACAGCTACTGGGAAACCTAAGGGTATAAATAGCAAAGCTGGTATGAAGTAGCTAGCTATCAATCATCATTAACTCACTTCCGTATATCTCTAGCTTTCTCTTTCTTTTGAATTCTCTTGAATTTTCTTCTGTAGTAAACAAGCTTTCCTTTCTACTTATATTTCTTCCTTCACACATTCCTTTCCTCATGGAATCCAACATTCGACTGAAGACACTATATTTCTCAGTACAGTTATCCCTTCCACATTGTGGGGGTTAGGACTGCAGCAGCCCTGAGAGCTGGAAAATCTGAATGAAATTTTTTTGGCACTGTCTTCATACCAAAGAAGACATCTGAACTTTTTTTTTAATGGGGTGCTCATCAGTATTTTATTGTAAAACTTTGAAAATATTTTTAAATATGGCAAAAATAATATACATGTATTCTATGCATTTTTGAATTTCTAAACTTTTATGTGTCATCTGCAGGCCTATTATCTGTGGTTTCCACAAAGCTTCCCCAAATTCCCATTTAATTTCTTATGCTGACCAGGGACATATCAAAACAGCAATGGTGAAAGTGGAAAGTTGTAATGATAGGGGATAATTGCATTCTTTTTAAGGCTGGACGATTTTTCCTCTCAAACTCTCCCATACACTCTAGGGCTAAGAGGAGGAATTAGCATATCCTTTCTCTCTAGCTATACTTTTCTCTGCCTCAGTCACTTAGGAAACACCTCTCTACTTTCCAGATTCACACTATCCATCTAGATCCTTGCTGCTATAATCTGTGTACCTCCAAATCATTTTTGCTCATTTATAAGTTCAAGCATCTGACTCCCAGTCTCTTTCTACTTCTACATCCTTTGACATTAGCCTCATCCTTCCCAACCATGACAAAATCTTCATTCTTCCTCGGATCTACATAGGAGCAGCCATACCTTAGACTAGAATTCTTGACTTTCTTATGGATAGTCTATGGACACCTTTGGTAGTCTGGTAAATCCTATGGATATCTTCTCAGAATATTTTTAAATGCATTAATAAAATACATGGAAATCAAAGATAAGTGGAAATAAAAATGTATTTTTCCCCTTCTAAGTTCACAGACATCTGGAAATCCATCCGTAGGACTCCCAGGCTAAGAATTCCTATATTAGATATTCCTCTCTACCTCTGCCCAAAAGCAAATTATTCTCCTCCAGGTGCTGGAATCCTTATCCAGAGACAACTCCCCAAAGATTTCAATATCCAAACCTCTAATTTCCTAGTATTTCTAAAGCTTATTTCCCACTTTTTATTCCACTCTTAAATATTCTCATAATCACTCCTTTCCTTTGCCCAATTTGCTAAAACCTTCTTTTTATATGCCTCCCCTCACAGTTCTGTCTCCTCATTCTTTCATAATGTAATTCATCAAATTCCTTTAATTCTTTGCATATCATAAAGTGTGTTGGGGGGAGGGGGGAGGAAATTACTTCTAAATAGATAGCCAGCAGCAGATAATGGGTTAATTCAACACTGACCAGACACATATTAAGTTGAATCTCTTTTTTCCTCTTATAAAAAATATATAATTTGCTCAAAATATTATAAATTTTATTTACCTTATTAAGTACAGTACATTAACCTTGCAAATATGCTAATGAACAAAAACTGCTGCCTTGGCAACTTCTGTGAATGTAAAATTATCCCTGTTCATCAGTAAGATTTTAATTATATATTATTGTTTCCTAAAAGTACCTCATATTCCAAAGTGATGCAGCCATAGAAAAGCACCAATCTTTTCAGGGAGACTGTAGAGAAGGAGAAAGATGTATGGGGCAGAAAGAACAGCCTCACTCTGAATTACTGACCTTTCCAGTTTGTTTCTGGGTGACAGGGTCAGGTACCTTTTGACCCTCTACACTATTAGTGGTGGGGGATCTATAGGGGTATTAAATGGTTTATTCCTGCAAAGCCATTAAAGTGCTTTCTGCCATTGGTAAATTGTGACATGTGGGAGACTATGAGATGTCTATTTACTATCCATCTCTGAAAAGGTCCTATTATTCTTAGTAATGCAAAGGTTAGAGATTGTCCAAGCAGGCCATTTTAAGGAAAAGTGCAGGATTGAAATCAAATACTGAAAGATTCCTCTAGAGCCTGAGAAATGAATGATGTTATCCAGCATGACATTATATGTTCCTTCAGTAAAATAAACACAGATTCAGTCAGTGAAGTAATGTTTTCTCTGACCACCATAACATTTTAGGAGTCCCTGCCAAAGTTTGGGGGCCTTTTCATTTCCTCCCCATTCAGGATTCCTACATCCATCTCCCACTGGGTGAGGCTGTGATGAGAGTAGCTGACATCAGCCCCACAGTTAGCTCAATTATACGGTGCCCTCCTGTGGCTTTGGCTGGGTGATAATGAACTACATGACGCTCTCTGCAGCTGGGCCCCTTGCAGAATGGAAGTCTAAGATGGCTTTATTTTTGGAACGGGAACAAAATCCTAACAGGATGAGTTCCTGTCTGGTTTCCACAGTGCTTGTAGCCACAAGACATTGGAGGAGCTCTAAAATACTAAACCAGCAGTTTGGGATGATTTAATCTGATCAGAGGACACAGAGATAGGTAAACAGTGGTTTCTGTGGTCCACGTGGGGGACTGGCTGATGTAAATATACACTCATTGGGATGCTTTAGTACAGGCAGCTTAACACATGAGACCCTATTTCCTTCATATTACTACTTACTGAGAATCAAGAGTTTCAGCTACACACATGAAATTTTAGACTCCAAAATACAAAAATGAAATGCCTGCATTATCTATTTGGAGTCCTGTTTTCATACATCTGGGCTTGTTGAGCCCTCAGGGAGAAAGTCACTGGTGACCTTTTACTTAACTTGCTAGCTAGGAATATAAATGCATGGTGTGCTACAAAGACAGCTTGAATGGAGCAACTTTGAAGGCTATAACTGCATCACAACTGGCCTAAGGCTCTGATAACTGTCACACTTTTTACTTTCCACTATAGTTTGAAAGGGTCATTTGTTATAGAGTTTCATTTTTCCTCTCTTTTCTTTCTTTTTTTGTTTTTATTTTTGTTTCATTTTTTATATTTGGATTGCTTGTATAAATAAGAAATATAGAGGAAAGGCACCCCAGGAAATTGGGTGAAAACACTTTGGTAGATTGATGCAAGAAAATGGGCAAGAGCTGCACAGGATGTATGGAAAGGTTGGGATAGGATCTGCACTGGTAGAATTCTATTATAATAGTAATGAGAGAGAGAGTTAAATGAAGATTAATATTTTCAGCTAAATTCAGATTTGTGAAGAAGGCATAGAACAAGAAAGAGAAATGATGAATAAGTGGAATGAACTTTAATTTAAAATGAGATATTTCAGAAGGAATAGGCTTAAAGGTGAAGGCAGAGAGGAAACAAATAAATATAAGAAAAGAAGGTAGATATGTGAGCAAGAGAGAGATGCACCGAGATAGGAAAAAAGAGCATTCACTAAGAGACAGTCGAATTAACATGGGAATAGAGAGCATTGGGGCGAAACAGGTTGCTAGAAAGCTGGGTATGGTAGCTGACTTGTTGAAATATTCACCACACACTCTGAAATAACAGATGTGCACAGAAGGCGTTAGTCGTGCCTTTGTAATTCACCATTTTCTAAGCCTTTTTCTTCTCATAAGCCTTTCCCATAACCGTGTACTTCTTCTATCTGCCTGGCTGCTTCCCATCAACAAGGTTCTTTCCTCTTATTTTCCAATGAAAGGAATAACTTTTTCCCAGGGTTCCTTCTTCCCACTCAACCATATTTATATATTATTTCACTTCTATGGAAGGATGTTGGCCAAACAAATTTGATTCAGGTAAAGACATTCTAATTCCAGATAAGGTTTTGTAAATCACTACTTTCTGTTATCATCTCTTTCTCTCTATACTTCACTGCTTTTCTGATTTCTTTCATCAGTCAGTCTTTCCAAGAGTATTTATTGAGTACCCACTGTGTGCAAAGCACTGTTTCTATATCTATATACCAAACTATAAAAAGAGAACAAAGAAAAAGAAGTTCGTTTTGGGGGACTTAAAGTTTAATTATAAGGATAAAAAATGTAAAATTTACTTTTCCCCAAAATGATTTTGAATTATGCATTCCCTTGATCTTTAGGTTACCCTTTAAATGGGGTAAGTGGGTGTAAAAGAGGAATTGCTAAAAATCTCTGTGCTAACATTGGGTTTGGAATTGTAAATATTTTAAAAATTAAAAAGAAAATACTAAAGAACTCTCTGGACAAGATGGGAACTTCCTTTAACTTGCAAAAGTATATTGTAAATCTCTAAATAGGGATGTTATAAAAGAACTATATCCAGTTTCAATGACCTATGGATGAGGGATCAGTCCTAAAGAACTAAAGTATGATGGAAGAGAAAGAATCTTGCACCTAGAGGGAGCTGGCCATGGTCATGGGACATAAAGAGTGATTTCAGGAAAAAGATAGGTTTATATTAAGGAAACAGACAAATGACATATCCTAATGACATAATTGAGAATGGGAAGCAGCTTAGTATGGTAGAAAATTTTCTGACCCTAGAGACAGAGAAGCTGGGTTGAAATCCTGTCTCTGATACTTACAATTTGTGTAACCTTAGAGAATTCATTACCTCCCTGGTTTCCCAGGGGAAAAATAACTTCAAAAATTCTGGATTTATGATGCTGTAGCATTAATGATGGGTATAGGGTTGCAGAAGCATTGAATCCCCCAAATATACTGGGATTCCAAAACTCTCTCTGTATGAGCTACCAAATGTTGCAATATGGGGGTGTTAAATCCCAAAAATATATTGGAATTTGGGGCCAGTGTTGAATGGTGTTTCAAAAGAGTTTATAACTTACACCAACTCCAAACGAAGAGACAAAAAAAATGTATTATGCTGTTGACAATGGGCTAAGTTCCAAAAAGGAGTTTAGCTATTAACAAGGAGAAAGACATCATAACAAGAGGAAAGACATTATAATAAGGTAGGCTAAATTCCTAATGGACCTGTAAGGCCATAAGGTGGGCTAAATTCCTAAAGGAGTTAGTATGGGATTATGCCATTGATTGGCCAGTTAGCCCTAACAGGAGTTAGCATCCTAAAAGAAGTTAGCAGAGAATTATGGTATCAGTATGTTCTTTTATATGAGAACAATAACTTCAGCAGTTGATATCATAATTTGACCTTTTGATTGGATATAGTAACTGTGGGGTCATGATAATTTTGTCCAAGCAAGGAATTTGACAAGAAATTCGATACAATCCATTACCAAAAAAAGGTACATTTAAGGATAACAAAAGGTCTACTAAAAACAAAAGACCCACTTAAGGACAGATAATCTTGTTAATGCTGCAGAGAGTAGCTTTGACAGTAATTCAAGTCTAAATTCAGGCCTGAACTTTTACTGTTTAAATTCCTCCCTATGACCTACTCAGCTACAAAAGATTTGGAGTCTTTTTGCTGGGGTCTTATTCACTCAATTATCAATGTAGAGACAAAGGATCATAACCTATGTCAGAAGGTTAGGAAAAGATTTAGAGACAAAATGATTCCTGAGAAATACCAGGTGAGCAGTTTAGACAGCTGAATACAGAAATGAAGATTTGGAACAGATTCCAAAAGTTGAACTAGTCCCAAAAGACCTCCGCTAGAGACTAAAAATTGGGGCCCAAGATTATAGTTTGACCCAGGAAAACAAGATAAACTAACAAAAAAGAATGGCAAATTCAAACCCCAACCAACGTGTACTAATACAAGTATATAAATAAATGTATTTGAAACTGTACAAAGCTAGCTGAAAAATGAGAGTGGGTTAGCTGTATCTTTCCCTGCCCTCAATTCTATATAATTTGGACTTAAACTGAAAGTTTACTTACAGCAGACTATATTGCTTTTGTATAGGGCCAGGATAAGGAGTCCTCATGGAGAAAAGACAGTAGGCAAAGCAATTTTTGATGAAGAAATGACCTGCAGATGATAGAGTTGATCTCTTTTAAGAAACACAAGAAAAAGATACTTCCTAGTTTTCCTGTCTTGGCAGAGATACTGGAGTAGTTTGCCATTTCCTTCTCCAGCCCATTTTACAGATGAAGAAACTGAAGCAAACAGAGTTAAGTGAGTTGTGTTTTGAATTTAGATCTTCTTGACTTCGGGCTTGGTGACATCTCACTGCCCTGTTTTTACCTACTGACCTAAACTTTCCTCTTGGACTTCAGCTCTCAGATTTGGGGACACTTTTGTAGATTCTTCAGCTTTGATTTCCATTTTCCAGAGAAGCAGCTTTGAATCTTAAATGTGGGTCATTGCATGCATAACATCTACAATGTCTTCCAACTCTATAATTCTACAAGTTGATATATTTATGAATGAGGAAACCCATATAAGAACACTGAAGGCACAGTAAGTAAGGAAAATGATGCAGGAAACAAAACAAACTCTGTGTTTTTCACAATATTGCCAAAGTTTGGCCTTAGGTATAGTATAGCAGCTGGTGACTACCAGTACATCATACCAGCCTTTCTTATCAGAATAAAACCTATGCACTTGAAATATCAGTGAGCATTTAGAATGAGAGAACACAGCTGCTCTGTCCTGCAGGCCTAGAGGCAGAAAGGCCAAACATCTTTGCAGCAGCAACAGGAGTAGAAATATGTGGGAGGTGGAGGAAGAAAGAAGAAAGTAGCTTCCTACAAGGGAAAAACAACTTTCCTCAGCACTACACACCAATTACTTGTTTTATTGGTGAGTCTTAATGTAATAACAAAAGCTGATATTTCTACAACATTTTATAATTTAAAGAACACTTTACATATAGCTCCTCATTTTAACCTCATGATAAACCAGGAAAAGTAGATTATATGGATATTGTCCCCATTTTACAAATAAAAAACCTGAGGATTAGGTAAATGAAGTGGTCAAATAATGAGGGTCTGAATGAGTGTTTGAATCCTTGATCACAGAGCTAAAAAGTATCTGGATGGAATAACATTTGAATTCATGTCTTCCTTACATCAAATCTAGCAGCGAGGTAGCCTAGTGGATAGAATGCTGGACTTACGGTCAGGAAGATCTGAGTTTGATGCTTCAGACATGTTCTAGTGGTGAGACCCTGAATAAATCACTTAACCTCTCTCAACCTTATTTTTTAATCTGTAAAAGTAGGATAATAATAGCTCTTACCTCATGGGTTTATTCTAAGGACTAGAGATCAGCTTATTCTTTGCAAACCTTGAAGTGCTATGGAAATGTTCACCATTATTATCCACTATGCCTTGCATAATATAATGTTGTCATAACACCACAAAAATAAAGGAAAAATTGTCTTAGATTCAAACCAGTTGTAGGTCCATATTGAGTGCTTCTATCCTTGCGGACAAAGCTATAGGGTTATTGATGACTACAACTGATGAGCTCCCCATTCTGATGATAATCCCCAATGTATTACTTTCAGCATCACCCCTAGCAGCACCCTGCCTCTCACCCCAATTCTGGGATTTTCTACCAGATGGGGAAGAAGGCCATTACCACCAACAACACTGACTACAGCACTTTGGTACTCTCCTTCATTAGTCTACCTCCTTCCCAAATGCCCAGCAGCTTCTGATGAAGGCTGTGGATACAGTCCCCTCAAATCCCAAGGCCCCTAACTAACACTTCGCTTGTCACCAGGGTCACCACTGAGCCGTACACGATTTTCTTTGCTAACCCCCAGCTGAGTAAACTGCTTTCTCAGCACCACATTTTCCTCTAATGTGATTGTTTCACAAAGGCAAAGGATAAAATGAAGTGCCACAGTGATTCTTGTGCTTTAAGTCACAGGGTAGGTCTGTAGGTGCTCGCTCATAGGCCAAAACAAAAGCTTTGTAGCATACAACCCAAGATACCCCAATATTCCCCTTATTCTCTTCTCAATATATATTTATACACCCCTCCCCCAGTTTGCTCCCTATCTCAGGAGGTATCTCTCATGTCAATATGGCCTTTAGTTCTGTAGGCCGTTATTAAAATATAACCCTATAAAAATTATACAGTAGCATTTCCCCTAATTATAGTACAGCTCCTATACTATAATTCAATGGATTTCAATTCAATGAACATTTATTAAGTACTTATTCCATCTAATACACACTGGTAAGTGGAAGGGTTCAAAGAGAAGAATGAAATAGTTCCTACCCTCAAGAATTTTATAGTGTACTGGGGTCAGTGGGGGTAGCTTGTATATGTGTATATTCATACATTCTTATACATGCATACATTATATACATTTTCACACATATATATTCAAAGTCCAGAGTCAAAGAGCCCAACTTTTTGTGATCCCATTTGGATTCTGCTTTGTTTTTTGTTTTTGTTTTTGTTTTTTGCAAGAATAATAGAATTGTTTGTTGTTTCCTTCTCCAGCTCATTTTACACATGAGGAAACTGAGGCAAACAGGATTAATTGACTTGCTCAGAGCTAGTAAATGTCAGAGGCCAGATTTGAACTCAGGAAGATGAGATTTTTTCATTCCAGGCAATTTTTTGACTAAAACACCTAGCTGTCCCTTGTATACACACACACACACACACACACACACACACACACACACACACACACACACATTTCTACAAAGCAATTTAAAGACAAAAACAAATGAAAGCTCCATTTAGGATATGGAATCCGACTGAAGGAAGCTAGGGAATTGTATGAGGCAAAATGAGGAAAAAGTGCATTTATAAATGGAGGATTGTTTCTCAAAGTCACAAGGGGAAGGTCATATAATGGTGGGAAGAACTAGGATTGCATGGAACAGAGTGATACGGAATAAGATTTTAATAGTAAATATGAATTAGATTGAAGAAGGCCTTAAAGGAGAGTTTAATATTCCAGAAGCAATAGGGAGCTGTTGAAGATTTTTGAGAAAGAAGGTTATATGACCACATCTGTGGTTTAAGATTATCAATCTGCCAGATGTGTTGAATATAGACAGATATCATTAAGGAAATGGCTCTTTACTCAGCCCTTGTTTTATTCTATAACATTAATTCTCCATCTCTTCCTGGAATCAATAGCATTCATCTCACAGCTCTCTCATTTTTGTCTCTTAACTTATACAAGTGGCTTTTATATTTGGCCTTGTGACTCAAATACCTAAATTTATTCAGCATAAAGCATCTCCCAGGTATGACTTCCAGAAATTTATATTTTATCCTTGTCCTATCCTATGCAAAAGAATGAAAATTTTCTGAGAAAGGTCTGACATGAGATGAACTAATGCTCTGATTTGTTGGTCTGTTACCAAGGTCTATTATTATCACTTCTTCCTCAGCCTACTTACATCACCTATAAGCATGATTTTAATGTGATAGAATAGAAAAAGAATTGAAGTAAGACTTGGGAGTCTTGGATTCCAGTTTGGACAAGTCATTTAACTTCTCTGGAATCTCTCTTCCCTTATCTATAAAATGTGAGGTTGAATTAAGTGATACTTTTCATATAATAATAATTTCTAGAATATATTTACATACATAATATTATTCGCTCTTACAGGATTGATAAGAATTATTATCTCCATTTTATAGTTGAGATAACTGAATCTCTAAGAGGCAAAGTGATATGTCTAAGCTTACTAGGCAGACAACTAGTGAATAGCAAAGCTAGGATTTAAATGCAGGTTTTTTGATTTTGAGTTCCTAAGGTTATTCCTAGTTCAAAAATGTTATGATTCTATGGCTTTCCTCTTCCTTGCTCTAGTTAAGGAAATCTCTCTCTGTAGCCTTAAAAGTATGGGGGGGGATAGCAGGGATTTAGGAGAAAAAAAAAGAGATGCTCTTTCTTGAGCTAAGAGCTGAATTATTCAATTAAAAATGAGGGCAGGACATGCATAATGAAGCTTGATGCACCAAAAACTAAGAGAATGACAGGCATTAGAAAGTTTAGGTGTGATCTCAGGAAAAGAAAAGAAAGGGGGGGAACTGATGAATAAAATATTGAAACATACATTTTTTATGAAGCCCTACAGAGCTCCTGAGTCTGTTGTTTTCTTTTGGTTTCACATGTTAACTGGTGCGGTTTCCCTCTGAGATCCTTCCACCTCTCAATAATTTTGCCAGGCACTTGATTACATGTGGAATTTCTTTGGCTGCATCTTAGCTAGGAACAAGAAAAATGAGGAGGTTGGAGTGAGAAGGAAGAAAATGAGAAAGGCAAAAGGGGAGGAGGATGCAAGAGAAGAAAACTCATTCAAATGTAGCCAGATATTCTGATCAGTGGAAAGAGGGAAAAAGAATATCTATATTTAAAGAAGGTGACAAACTGGGAGTGAGGAGAGTCTCTGTGAAATGGGTTCTGTGTTTTCTGAGGGGGGGGGGGAGTGATAGAACTTGAGATAGACAAACTCCAGGCAAGATGTTGAACCACAGTCAATGCCTGGATGATTATTGGGGAGGGGAAAGACCAGAACCTTCTTGTATTTGAAATGATGTTGGTTCTTGTAGCTTGTAGGTCCATTAGGTACTGGCTTATTCATTATTATCTATTAAACTAGCTTCTCATTCCCTTCTCTTCTGCTCTTGGGAAAGGATTTCAAAAAGCCTCCTTTATAGTTAGCTGATATGTATAGTTATTATTTTGCTTCTCCCTTCACCTGCTGTCATCTTCTTTTTTTATATACCAGGACAGAAACATTTTGAGGTTTGGGAGGTTGGGGGAAGGAAGGGAGGCTAGGAAGAAGGTGAGATAGGAATTTTCACAAGATGACAATTTTCAAGCAATAGCAAAATGTTTGAAGATTTGTAAAAAACTAGCAATTTGTCATGACACATTTCTGTAGCAAACAGTGCTCTAATAGAACTCAGAATCTAACCTACACAATTCTGCCATTCCCTACCACCATCTTCGTTTCACATCATCTATTGCAATTCTTGTCCTAGTCAATCCTGTCAGTTGTGACTTTGTGATCAAGTCAAACTTTTACTATTTCAGTATTAAATTGGATTTGAACTTGGGTATCAATTCAATTCCAGTCAGTTAATATTTATTGAATGACTACAAAGAAGGAACTTTAGCTTTCTCTATAAGTCACATATTCACAATTTACCTAAACCTGGAACATGGAAAGTAAGCTGGAAAAGTCTACTCTCTTATAATACTATTAGGACCTTTCATTTTAATTCTGTCCCTAAAAGCTACAGATTTACTTAATGAAAAAAAAAGAATTGTCTGGTGTTTGGAACACTAGATGGCAGCTGGAACATTTGATTTAAGGTTTCTCTATTCTCACAGTAATGGTACCATTTCTACCTAAAATGATTTTTTCTTCATAAATTCATGATACCGAGTTCAAAAGAAAACTTAAAGATCATTTATTCCAAGTACTCATTTTGCAATAAGGAAACTGTTCTATAGTAAGAAAGTGTCTTGACTAAGATCATATACGTCATAAGCAGCAGAAACTAATTTCAGGTCTTATTCTAAATATAATACTATCTTTCACTATTCAATGAACTTAAAAAGATTTTTAAAAATATCTGATCCAAACATAATTAACATGTAGTGGATATCCTGCCATCTAGGGGAGGGCTGGGGGGTAGGGAGGAAAAATTTGTAACAGAAAGCTTTGTAAGGGTTAATGTTGAAGAATTACCCATACATATGTTTTGCAAATTAAAAAAAAAAAGAGCATCTGATCCAACACTAACTTTCAAGTGTTACTAGATATGACTCATGCAATATACCTCATATAGTAAGGTATAATATATCATGGATGCATATATAAACATATGTGTATACATATACACACACACACACACAAATTACCTATAATCCATTTTGCATATTCTACGGTCCAGTCAAACTAGACTTCATAAATGACACTCTATCTTCCATCTTCATGTCTTTACCTTAGTGATCCTTCATGCTTGAAATGAACTCCTTTCCTACCTCCACTTCTTAAAATCTTTTCTTTCCTTCATAACATCTTAAGAACCATCATCTCCAAAACTCTTCCTGATTCTCTTACTATCTTGTGCACCTCCCCACCAATAACCTTGTAGTTATTTAGCAGAAGAGATATGAAGTGATTTTTTTGGAGCAGGGGGCATTTATAGTTGTCAGATTTTAGAAAAATATTCAGGAAAAAGTAATTCTTGAGTTAGATTTTTGTAAGAAATTAAAGATTATAAGGAGGAGGAGGAAGAGGGAATACATTCCAGAACTGAGGAATACATGAAGATGAGAAATAGACAGTAAAAGGCATGTAATGTATGAGAAACACCTCATACATGTGTTATAAATGTATGCATATTTATATTCATAAATGTATGTTTCAATATTTGATTTATCAATTTCCCTTTCTTTTCTTTTCCTGAGATTATACCCCTACACAATATATCTGAATGTATATGTAGCATGTATATTTATAATCATACACACACACACACACACACACATATACACACGAACTGAAGCATCAAGATACCCCCCTAAGAAGGAAACAAGAGTTAGCAAGAACCAGGGGAGTCAAATTACCACCACTTTGACCACAGTTTCCTTCAGACCCTAATAGAAATAGTGAGGACCCTGAACCTAATCTAGCAATATCAGTGCCCCCAAGACCCCAAGATCCACTTCCTGACTATATTCCATAGTCATTACTGAAGTGAGTACCCACCTTCCTCACCACTGCCAAGATCAACTGCTATCTAATTGCCACTTTGGCACAGGTAATTTCAAGGATGGTAGGAGACTCCGTACCTCCTAGATCACAAGTTTTGCTTCCTCCCAATCTTTATAACCATTACTCTGGGGAATAGCCCTTGGAGAGATTCATTCTGGCAAAGGCCTTGGCATTGTCAAATGTTTTAATATCAGAAATTGAATGATTTTATTAGTAGAAAAAAACAAGATTACATATTACTATCCGCTTTGCCTCTATAAGGACTAGGGATCTTTCTATTTGACTAAGTACAGTGTTATGCTGCAAGCATTGAATAAAATTTTTTCACTCATTCCATTCATTCATTCACTATTTTGCTAGACTGTAAGCTCTTAGAAGACAAGAACTGTTTCCTTTTTGTAACTGGTCCACAGTAGGTACTTAATAAATGATTTTTGATTATTTGATAAGGATATAAGCCTAAATAAGTTGGATAATTTTCCTAAGATAATGTAGAGAATTAATGAGAAAGCTGAGACTAAATATCAGGTTTTCTGATGCTAAGGCCAGAGATTTGAATGGTGGATGAAGATTGAAGTGAGCATCTGAGGCTACTTTCAGTTTCCTGCTACTTCAGGCACTACAAAAATTCATAGACAATTACCAGAACTATTTTATGTTTAGTAAATGACAAGTCTAATGGAAGAAACAGTTAGAAGAAATAGTGAAGCAAAGTGTTCACTTAGTATAACCATTCTTAATTGTGGAAACTGAAAGAAATTATGAGTAATATTTAACTCCATGGTTTGGGGGACAGCTTGTAATTTTAACTATGGAGATAGGGGATATGAATGAGCATGGAAAGGCTTTTCAACTTAAAATTCTAAAAAAATCTGACACTCCAGAACCAAAACTAATTAGCATATTTAAGGAAGTAAATTTCTTCTTTACATAAAAAGTAATCTATCTGTCTGGGTACTTCACTTTCAAAAGTGTAATAATATTACATTAGAGTGATTCCAAATAGAGTCAATGTACAAAAGGACTAAGAATAATTTGTAACTTAACCTAAGGGAATACTAGACAGATTAAGCAATAATTAATAGTAGAAGTTTAGTCAACAAGAAAATTAAAACTATCCATGTTTTAATCTTTTTTTATTATTTTTTTATTAAAACTTTTTATTTGCAAAACATATGTAAGGGTAATTCTTCAACATTAACTCTTACAAAGCTTTCCATTATAAATTTCCCCCCTAGTCCCCACCCCTCCCCTAGATGGCAGGATATCCACTACATGTTAATTGTTAAAATACTTGACAAGTCGAATATATGTATACATATTTCCACACTTATCATTGTTGTACAAGAAAAAATCGTATCTACAAAAAAAAAAATATGAGAAAGGAAACACAATGCAAGCAAACATCAATAGAGAGCATGGAAATGCTATGCCATGGTCCACACTTCACATCCCTCTCTCTGGGTATATATGGCTTTCTTCACTGAACAATTGGACATGTTTCAATCTTTTTAATAGTATATAGTTTCTTCAATAGTTAAATATGACCACAATTTTATTTTCTTTACTTCTTAAAGATTTTTGTTTTTGTAACATCTTTTTCCATTACATTCTTTCCTTTCCCTCTCCAAGTAAGCTTTTCTTATAATAGTACTCCACACCCACAGTCCCTAAAAAAGAGGGAAAGAGAGGAAAATGCATTCTAATATCTCTTCTTTGGGGCTAAGCCTGCCCATATAATTTCACAGGAATAAATTTGTTTGTTGTTGTTTTTCCCCCACTTATATTGTATATAATGTTTTTTCCGGTTCTTCTTCATTTGTATCATTTCATATAATCCTGCCATGCTTCTCTGTATTCTTCCTATTTATCATTTTTACTGTGTAGTATTACTTCATTACATTCATTAACCACAATTTATTCATCATCCTTTAATCCATGAACAGCTACTTTGTTTCAACTTCTTTTCTTCCTACAAAAAATGCTGCTATATCCAGTTTGATATCTGTGGAAACTTTTCCCCACCTTATCTTTGACTTACTTGGAGTATATATCTAGCTGAGCTATCTTTGTGCTTTCTTCACATAATTTAAAATTTATGTTGCTATGTGAATAAAGAGCATGAGTATGTATTTTCATGTATTATATGTATACAATGTATATGTATAGAATGTAATATGTGACTACACACACACACACACACACACACACACACACTATGGAAGCAAGAACTTGACTGAGATAGGTAAAGTAAGTATTATTATCCTTGTTTTATACATTAGAATTATATGACTTGTGCCTAATGAAAGGTTTTTTTTTTTT
>JAJPUD010015430.1:0-37437 GCA_023553655.1 Myrmecobius fasciatus
CACAATTCATGTAATTAAGCAAGGCAACGAGCCAGGGCTCTAATCATTTTTAAAGGCTGTATGACCTTGGACAAATTATTTAACCTCTCTGGATCTCAAAGTGAGAATAATCATATCTTTATTACATGTCACCCAGTGAGAGTCTATATGTAAAGTTTTCTATTATCTGCGATTACTATTTTAATATGTTTGAAATGAGGGAGTAACAATTCAACCTGTCATTCAGAATTAGAGAAAAGGGTGGCAGAGATGGGCTATGTGCCTTGATTAAGGAGATAACTTCCTGTTGCTTAAAGGGCAAAGGCATATTTGGATCATTCCTGCAAAAGGCTATGACAGCCCTGCTCCTTGCTTCTTGTCTTCAGTGCTAGCATGGTACTTAGAATTCAGAAGATATTGCCTTTATTTTCCAGGAGGAGACCAAGTCACCCACTAACCCTGGGCTCCATCTTGAGCCCTCTTCCCACTTCATTGTATACTATTTCACTTGGTGATATCTTTAGTTTCTATGGATTCAATTATTTACTACACACATATCCAGCTCTAATTTCTCTTTTAATCTCCTATCTTGTATCTTAAGCTGTTAGACATCTCAAACTATAGACATCTTATTTTGCCTTTTAAAATAATATTTTATTTACCTCTATAGTTGGCAGGGTTGCCATAACCTTTTGTAGGAATAATTCAAAATACACTTGTCCTTTAAGCAACAAGAAGTTATCTCCTTAATCCAGTCACATAACTCATCTTTGCTTCCCTTTTCTCTAGTTCTGAAGGAGAAGCTGAATTGCTACTCCCTCATTTCAAACATATTAACAAATTAAAATAGTAATATCAGACAATAGAAAACTTTACATATAGACTTTCATTGGGTGACATATGTAATATACTCACTTTGAGACTCAGAGAGCTTAAATAATTTGTCCAGGGTGATATAGCCATTAAAAATCCGTAGAGCCCCGGCTCATTGCCATGCAAAAATATTTTTTAACATTCATTTTCTTTTTAAGTTTTGAATTGCAAATTCTATCATTCCTCCCTTCTCTCCCTCCCTCCCTGAGATGGTAAGTAATCTGACATATGCAATCGTGCAAAACAGCTGTCAGATTATCTTAAAGCACAGTTCTGATTATGTCTCATACACATACACACACACACACACTCTATCTTAGTCAATGAACTCAAATGACTCTAAGATCAAATGTAAACCTTATGTTTTATATTCAAAGACCTTCATAACCTGGCCATATCCTATATTTCCAATTTTCTTATGCTCTGTTCTCTACCATATACTTATTGCTCCTCATTCAAGAAGAACATTTCTCAATTGTGAGCATTTTTTAGTAGACCTCCCTCATATGTAGAATTTTCTCCTTCATCTACATATACTGATTTCCCTGGTTTCCTTCAAATTCTAACTGAAATCTTACCTTCTAGAAGAAGCCTTTTTTGACTCCTGTAATGGGAGTACTTTCCTGCTTTTGTTTATCTTTGATTTATTATATACATATATATGTGTGTGTGTGTTTATCTATATCTTTCTTGTGCATTTATAATTAATATGTTGTCTCCTCCATCAGATTTGTGAGCTCTTTTTGTACTTTCTTCTAATCCTCAAGGTTTAGCACAGCAGCTGACACCTAATTAGGTGCTTAATAAATACTATTTAACTGACTTGTGGAATCACCGACTGCCATTCTCACTGATGATATGGGTGACCAGAGTATGGCTACTAGGTTTTCTAAAGATCCCTGGGTTAGGTCCATGTGGCAGGTGGGCGACGGGTAAAAATTGTCTTTCAAATGCTCTGAGTCTCAGCATACATTTCCTAGTCAGTCAATTAGTTTTTAGAAAGGCAAATTCACTTGTAATTTTAACAATAGACATGAAATTAAAGAAAAAACATTATTACCATTTCTTTCTCACTCTATATTTAATACAATGGGACCTTCCCATTTGACTTACAGCTGAAATCTTCTATCTGTATTATTTATGCCAATATAATGTAAGATCCTTAAAAACAAAGACTGTTTTACTTTTCTATTTGTATCCCCAGTGCTTTACATATTGCAAGCACTTAATTTATTTGTTTATTTGTTTACTAAGATGGTATAGTAAGAATTTGTACAAATACATTCCTCTAAAACTCTGACATACTTTCTGACAAAGACATACAGAGTACAGAAAAAAGTATCAATTTCCTAGGAATCCTTTAGTTGTAGTCCTCAAAGTGTACTTTTTAGAGATTATATAGTTTTTCAGCTGTATTCTTGATAAAGCATTAAATTAATTCCTGTACACATTCTTGAATCAATTAAATCCATTGTATGGTGGTGCAATGAATAGAGTGTCAGAGCCTGGAGTCAGAACATTCATCTTCCTGAGTTCAAATTTGGCCTCAGAAACTCACTAACTGTTTGTCCTGGGCAAATCACTTAACCCTGCCTCAGTTTTTTCACCTGTAAAATGAGCTAGAGAAGGAAATGGCAAAGCACTCCAGTATCTTTGCCAATAAAACCCCAAATGGGGTCACAAAGAGTCACACGTGACTAATAATGACTGAGCAACAACAATGAGAGACTAAGGAATTGGAATAAATGAAAAAAGCTATGGGGCCCTAAGGAAGAATGTTGAGGGTCTGAATTTGGGAGACTTGAGTAAGCATAACAGAGAAGGGAAGTATGAAGGACAATCATTGGATCTATAGACATTTCACCCCAGGCTGAGTTCAGAATGTCTGTCTGTGGACAGACACTATATTATGTTTTTTTCCTTATCAAATCATCTTTAGTAAATTGAATTTTGCTTTAACCCCAAAGAGGCCAAGGTTAATTAAAGATAATATAAATGTAAAGAGAGGCAGAGGATCTAATCATTGCCTAAATGGTAGGAAGTTTCCTAACTGGGAAATCAGAGTAACTATTAATGCATTCAAAACTTTTATACAAAGGATAGAAAACCAAGTAGACTTTGTGGGCTGATATATCACCTCTTCAGCTTAAAAAGATCTGATTATTGTAGCTTGGAAAGTTCTCTTGCTTGGTAGTTTCATATAACTCATTCATATAACTTCAGAACCAACTGAGGCAAAGGGACATGACAGCAAAAGAAGGCATCTGAAATATTAACAGTGAGGAGAATAAAAAAAAAAAAGGAAGAAAATTTCCGTAATTCAGAGGTAGAACAGGAATATTTGCTTGGATCTACCCAACCTTTAATTACCCTGCCTCAATTTTGTCAGCCTTGAACCTATAGTGCTGGCTCTAGTCTGGCAAGATTTCAAGATTGTGAGAATTCTTATTTATTCATCACCTTTTACTAGTCTTTTCAGTTGTTTTTCAGTCATGTATGAGCCTTCATGACCTAACCTGGAATTTTCTTGGCAAAGGCACTAGAGTGTTTTGCTATTTCCTTTTCCCAATTCATTTTCCCGATGAGGAAACAAAGTTAAGTAAGATTAAGTGACTTGTCCAGGGTCACCTAGCCAGTAAATGTCTGAGGTAAGATTTCAACTCAAGAAGATGAGTCTTCCTGACTCCAGGCTCAGCACTCCATCCACTACTCTAGCTGCTCATCTATTACTCTCAAAATAAGTAAATTCCCATCATCTGTTTCTCTTCCTATTCTACAGCCATTCAATTGCCTATCACATAGGATCTAGCTTCCTAAAGCTAACAACAGCAACAACAATATTTTTTTTATTAAAGCTTTTTATTTGTATAACATATGTATGGGTAGTTCCTCAGCATTGATCTTTACAAAGCTTCCCGTTACAAATTTTACCCCCAGTCCCCTCCCCTCCCCTAGATGGCAGGAAGTCCACTACATGTTAATAATGATAAAATACTTGAGAAGTTGTTGTGCAAGAAAAATCCTATGTATAAGAAAAAAAAATCAGAGAAAGAAAACACAATGCAAGCAAACATTGAGAGAGAACATGAAAATGTTACGTTGTGGTCCATATTTCATATCCCTCTCTCTGGGTGTATATGGTTTTCTTCAGTGAACAATTGGAACTGGTTTCAGACAATTCTTTGTTACAGAGAGCCATGTCCATCAGAGTTGATCATCATATAGTATTGTTGTTGCCATGTATAATGGTCTCCTGGTTCTGCTCGTTTCACTCAGCATCAGTTCATGCAAGTCTCTCCAGGCCTCTCTGAAATCGTCCTGCTGGTCGTTTCTTACAGAGCAGTAATATTCCATAACATTCATATACCATAATTTATTCAGCCATTCTCTAATTGATGGGCATTCCTTCAGTTTCCAGTTTCTAGCCACTACAAAAAGGGCTGCCACAAACATTCTTGCACATGTGGGGCCCTTTCCTTCCTTTAAGATTTCTTTGGGATACAAGCCCAATAGAAACACTGCTGGGTCAAAGGGTATGCACAGTTTGATAACTTTTTTAAGCGTAGCTCCAAATTGCTCTCCAGAATGGTTGGATCCATTCACAGTTCCACCAACAATGTATTAGAATCCCAGTTTTCTCACATCCCCTCCAACATTCATTATCATTTCCTGTCATTTTAGCCAATCTGACAGGTGTGTAGTGGTACCTCAGAGTTGTCTTAATTTGCATTTCTCTGATCAATAGTGATTTGCAGCACCTTTTCATATGACTAGAGATGGTTTTAATTTCATCATCTGAAAATTGTCTGTTCATATCCCTTGACCACTTATCTATTGGAGAGTGGCCTGAATTCTAATAAATATGAGACAATTCTCTATATATTTTAGAAATGAGGCCTTTATCAGAACCATTAAATGTAAAGATGATTTCCCAATTTGATGCTTCCCTCCTAATCTTGTTTGCATTAATTTTGTTTAGCAATTTAGTGTTTGATAAACCCAAAGACCCCAGCTTTTGGGATAAGTACTCACTATTTGGCAAAAACTGCTGGGAAAATTGGAAACTAGTGTGGAAGAAATTAGGGCTTGACCCATACCTAACACCACATACCAAGATAAGATCTAAATGGGTTCATGATCTAGATATAAAGAGGGACTTTGTAAGCAAGTTAGAGGAACGTAATATAGTCTATCTCTCAGACCTGTGGAGATGGAATAAATTTATGTCCAAAGAAGACCTGGAACTCCTAATTGAACACCAGATGGATAATTTTGACTATATTAAGTTAAAAAGTTTCTGTACAAACAACAACATTTTTAAAGAACCTTAAGATTTGCAAAGTGGATAGAGTGTTGGACTTAGATTTGGAAACATATGGGTTCAATCAAATCTTACCTCTGAAATTTAGTTTTGGGAAGCTAGGGTAAGGGAGTTAACATTCCTAAGCTTCAGATTCTGCATCTGTAAACAAGGTTGGCTTAAATCAATGGCTCTCAATGTGTGGTCCAGAGAATCCTTGGGGTTTCTGAAACCCTTTCAGAGGGTCTACATATTCAAAATTAGTTTTTTTTAATTTCTATGATAAATTTATAAACATAACCCACATAAATAAAAATTCCTTGAACAGATCTTCATTAATTTTAATAGTATTAAGATACAGAGAATAAAACCACTGATCTTAATAACCTTTGAAGTCCTTCTTCTAAATTTATGAACCTATGTCCCTATTTAATTTTATATGTAATATAAAATAAATATGAAGTATAGGATCTAAGGTCCTTAACAGTGGAACCTGCTTCATTTTTTGTATAACC
This sequence comes from Myrmecobius fasciatus, assembly GCA_023553655.1. Classification (NCBI taxonomy): domain Eukaryota; kingdom Metazoa; phylum Chordata; class Mammalia; order Dasyuromorphia; family Myrmecobiidae; genus Myrmecobius; species Myrmecobius fasciatus. The sequence goes on from JAJPUD010015430.1 coordinate 5,668, forward strand.
AGAATCAAGGCTTAGTGAGCAATCATTTATTGATTGATTAATTTGCATGACTTGAATTTGGGCACTAGTCAAATCTCAGGAGTAATAGTTAGATAGTACTTAACAATATGGTTGCCTTAAGACATTGTGAAATCTCAATTATTCAAATGGGCAGTGAACTGAGGCCAGAATGTAATAAAATAGGTTATATTGTTCTATGCCCATGTTTGGTTTTTATTTTTGTTTTTTAACATCCAAATTCTTGTTTATTTGATATTTTTATTTTCCCCAGTTACATTTAAAATATTTTTTCACATTTACTTTTAAAATCGTGAGTTCTAAATTCTTTCCCTTATTCCCACTATCCAGCCCCCATTAAGAAAGCACATGTGAAGTTATGCAAAACATAAAAATTATGTTGTGAAAGAAAACATAGATCTCCTCCCTTAAAAAACTCTCAAGAAAAATAAAGTTAAAAAAAGAAAGGGAAAGAGTAGGCTTCATTTGTATTCAGACACAATCAGTTCTTTCTCTGAGTATGGATAGGATTTTTCATCATAAGACCTGCAAAGTAGTCTTGGATCATTGTATTGCTGAGAATAGCAAAGTTATTCGCAGCTGATCATCCCAGAACATTTCTATTACTTTGTACACAGTACCTTTCATGTTGCTTGAGTTCTTGGAGGACTTTCCAGATTTTTCTAATAGCATCCTGCTCATCATTTTACATAGAACAATAATATTCTATCATAATCACATGCCAAATTTATTCAGCCATTCCCCAACTGATGGGCATCCCTTCCTTCAGTTGTCAATTTTTTGCCCTGAGAATGGAGCTGCTATAAATATTTTTTACATGTAAGTTCTTTACCATTTAAAAAATGTCTCTTTTGGGATTCATGCCTAGTAGTGGTATTGGTAGGTCAAAGGATATGTATGATTTTATAGTCCTTTGGGCACAGTTAATATCTTTTGATAATTTATCAATTGGGTATACCCATATTTTTAAGATCAGCATTCTCCTGGTGGAGTCATTTCACTGCAAATTATGGATTGCTAACATCCCAAGAGAAGTACAATTATAGTTCAGATTAATAATGATTGATGTGAGTGAGTAATTTACAGAATAGCACCAACTATGATTTGTGTTTGAGAAGTATAAAAGAAATTGTTAAATATATATAACTAAATGGGAGACAAGCCAGTCATGTATTGAGAATGAAAGAAGGAAACAGGAAATAAAAGTAGGAACAAAGAAAGGAAAGGAGAGAGGAAGCAAGGAAGGGATGAAAAGAAATAATTATTAAGCATTTCTTATGTGCCAAGTCTATTGCTGAACACTTTATTTATGTTATATCATTTGATTCCCACAACAACCCTTATTATGCCTAATCTAGGCGTAATAAACTGAGGGAGTTTGAGGTTAATTAATTTGTCCCAGAGTCATAGAGCTTGTAAATGAATGAAGCAACATTCGAACTTGGTTTTCCTGACTCCAGACTCAGCTCTCTATGAGCTATATCCCATAGCTACACAAAAGATGGGATACACTGGTATCCATGAAAAAAACAACAAAAAACCAAAACAAAACATTAGTTAATTTAGAGAAAGCTTTTTCTTGGATAGATGCTCAATGGGAGATTTATGTAAAAGTATGGACAAATTTATGATAGGATGAAAAAACATTGTGGTCTTTACTGGTAGAAAGTGTACTTACACAAATAATATCAGCAATCCATTGAAATATGACAATTAGACCTCATAATCATACAGCAGATGCATTGATTTGGCTTGCTAAATATTGTAGTTTCATATCATGGCTAGGTAGTGAATAATAAGGTGCATTCATTATCTAAGGCAACTATAATAGAATAATTATACCTTTTAAAGGTAGAAAGACTATGATTTTCTCTTGATTTGCATCCTTTGGAGAGTATGAATTCTTTATATCAGAAATTAAATTTTATGGTCTTTGAAGATTTCCTGTACTTGACTGTTCTACATAATAAATATGTACCTTAGCCAAATTTTCTCTTCCAAGCTTTTATAGTACATGGCATTTTGTAGAACATGGTATCCTGTCCACAATAATGAATTGCTGTTCTCGTCTTAAATTTAGTAAAGTTCAGGCTCGTTAGCCAGCTCAGATCCTGTTATCTGAACAATGAAGAGGGTCCAAGGCATCATCTTTATGAATGTCTACTAGGATACCTGTTTTTTAGGGTTCAGCTACATGGAATACACTATGGCAGATTATGTTGGTTAAACCAAAAGGCAGAAGATGCTCAACATGAATTGGAGTTTACATACTTTCTTTAAAAGAGTTATCTTAGCCTACAGAAAGTTCCCAAACATTTTAGTATTGGGTATAAGAACAAATGTGATAACATATATAAGGCACTTTGCAAGTCTTAAAGCTTGATATAAATAATGTTGTTGTTTCTAACTTCATTTGGAGGGAACCTAAAAAATTTTGAGAGAACTCAGAAAAATGGGTCTTTGTTCTCATTAATGTTTAAACTATCTCTAATAAAGAAACAACGTGTCCCATTCCTCTTGGAGAGCTGTGGAAAATTCTTGCTTCAGAAAAGCACAATATTTCCCTTTGGAGAATAAAACCAACCAGAAAGAATGCAAGAAAAAAAGAGAGCAGCCTAAAAGATTAGCATTCATTGGCCTCTTTCACAGATAAAAGACAATATCACTGAATTATCTTTATCACAAATCTAATTAAAGCTCATTGGTAGATCATGTTTTTGTTGATGTTGCTGGCAATACACTAAGTGGGAGTCAAAAAGATTTGATGTGAATATAGTATCTTTTGTTTAAAAATGTGAAAATAAGGATGTCTTTTTAATTGCATCAATAAAAACCTCAGCATGATGTAAAGGCCTCTCATAGTTTTAATATAACACATTTGAAAGAGATGCTTCATGGTAACCTCTGAAGAGAAAGCTCTATATACTAAATATGCAAATTGTATTTGTTAGACAAATCCCATTATAAAAAATAAACATTTTGAATATGCCCTTGAATGAAACTGAAATGGTTCATGTAAAGATATTGTCATACATTTAAGTTTTGCCAAATCTTGGATTAATTTTCACATAAAAATACCTTTCTCCATTGACTTTTCCCCAATGATAATGATTATAATTCTTTCATCAAAAAGAATCTTTAATTTTAAGACATGTTGAACATGTCAGCATTGACAGGTCTGATCAATGGGTCAATTAATAACTATTTGCAAAGCACCTGCCATAGTATAGATCACATGTATATTGTGTTTTATATACATCATTTCATTATTCATCATGTAATTCCAGAGAAACTGAGGCAGGATAGAGATTAGAGATTTTTAGTAGTTTATTGATAGTAGTTGAGAGTTTTGAATCCATGGTCATGGGACTGAATGGGATTCTTGTCTCAAAGCATCCAGCAGGGAGTGAGGGGCTTCAGGGACTCTTTTGGGGCTCTAACGCTTGAGGAAACCAAGTCAAAGAAGGGGAGGTAGAGCACTGGGGGATGGAAGTTCCAGGAAAGGATCATAAATTCAGTTCTGACATGTTGGGAATATGGAGGAAGGGTCATAAATTCTGATAAGGAGCTAGGAGACACAGAATCTGATAAAGATAAGCCCAAACATTGGGATAAGCCATCCGGAGTTTTATGACTCTTTGGAATGCTAAGTGGCCAGAACTCCTAGCTCTAATTGTCTCAGTCCTAATGGCCAGGAAGGGGGGGTTGCCACCAGGGAGACTGAGGCAGAACAATTCAGGGAAACTGAGGCAGAACATTTAAGGGAAACAGACAGAAATCATAATACCTCAATGAATAGAGGCTCTAAATTATAATCTCCATTTTACAGATAAGGGAACTGAGACTCTGAAAAATAATCCAGGGCTCATAGCCAATAAAGAATAAAGCCCAAACAGGAATTATAGTCCTCCAGCTCCATTTTGATTACTATGATTCAAAATGATGACATCCATTGGTAGTCTTTGAACAGACACAAAAGAAACTTGTGCAAGGGGAATCTCTGGGTAGCCATCCATACCCACACCTACTGCTGTGCTGCTGGGGATCTGATTGTACAGGTATATTTTTTTATAATTCTCTTTTGCTGGTGAACCTAGCTAATATTCATTTTTTCATGGTGCTAATTTATAATGCTTTTGAGTAATATAATGAGTACATAGAGTGCTGAATTTGTATTCAGGAAGAACTGACCTCAAATCTTCTGATATTTGATAACTATCTGATTATAGGAATAATACTTAACTTTATTTTCCTCATTTCTAAAATGGGGATAAAAATAGTATATAGTCAATTTCTCAAGGATTGTTGAGGGATTCAAATGGGTTCCCAAATGTAAAGCATTTTTTAATCTTTAAAGCTCTCAATAAGTGTCCTATAATTATAGTATTAGGAAGCTTTTTTGATTGATTCTGCCAAGAAACATTGTACTTAGAGCATCTAGTGGATGTTTTTCACTTTTTCTTTTGCATTGCCATGTATGCATTTCTTTCTATGAAAAATAAGATTGGTCCAGGGGAAAGAAAGCTTATTTTCTGAGACGCTAAAAGAACAGAATTATCTTATGAATACAATACTGACTATGTGGATCTGTTGGGGCTAGAATTGAGTCCCACCCGACCTAGTAAAGTTGCTGTCTGTTGGTAACCACTTATGAGAGCCTGCCTCAGAAAAATCTGTGGACTCATGTGTGAGCCCTATCTGTCACTAACAGTAAATGCTATTTCAGTATACAATCAACAAATGTTTATTCAATGACAATAATGTTGGCAATAAGAATTGAGCTAGCTCTTATAGAAATTATGTAATTTAAATAAGACAAAGTCTACATTTTTGAACTATCTATATTTGTTTTGAGTGCACTCTTTTTTTTTGTCATTTTAGGGAGCAGTAAGTAGGAGATAATAAATATGTATAAAACAATAAATGAATACATACTAATTTATAAATATATGGTCCTTCTCTCATGGAACTTATTCTCTGAGAAAATACTTGGGGAAGAAGTAGTTTTGACAATTCAGTGCTTTTTCTTTTTTTTTCCTCCTCATATGTCATACTCTCTGATAAAGCATTGTGCAAGGCACTCTGGAAGATACAAAGAAAATCTAAGTCATAGTCCTCTCTTTGAGGAGTTTATACAACATGGAGCTATGGACATTGAAACAATTATAATACAATGTAATGTCAGAGTATATCAACATTTATCTTGTATGGTAAAGACTTTAGGTGTTTATGACTATAGGCCACAAAACAATGAACACTGAATCTTTCTGGTGGTATATGCTTAATGATTTTTTTTTCTTTTTCTTATTTAGAAGCAGCGCTATAAAGAGATTATCAGTCACCCTGAATGTGTCAGAGTGAGGGGAATATGCTTCCATCAGCATGTGTGGCTTCTGACAAGAATGATTTCTGTCTTTTGTTTGTTAGGGGAGAGAGAGAAAGAGACAGAAAGAACCTTATTTGAAGATTCAAAGTTAAGATGTGTGCCTTTTCATCCAGAAAGATAATTCAGACTCACACCAGGCACAGAGATGAAGGCCTTTATGTACAAAAAGAGAACATTTTCTCACATAATAATGGTACTACCTGAAAAAAAAAAAAACAATTTCATTTTATTTGTGATTGCACTTGTACTTAAGGTTCTGAAACAGAACCAATTCCAGCCCCTTTTTCTGATTATGAGGGAGCATATTAACGAGTAAACAAAAAGTGCATTAAGGTTTTTTTTTTAAACACTAAACAATTATCTGCAGCTTCCATTTCCTAGTGTATGAGGGGATACAGAAATGGTGGGTGGCAAGTTGCGTACTGCCATATATGTATATTGAGAGAACAAATCTAATATTACCTAAGAATGATTTAGGACACAGCAAGCATGTCACTCATTTCCAATTCTGTGACAATCTTTATTGTCATTTTTTTCTTCTTGTGGTACTTGTAATAGTTATCACTAGGCACACCAGCAGTTATTTTTATTACTAACTTAGAATATTAATCCTGGAAATGGGTAAATTCTCAGCAGAACAACTTAAAACCTTCTTTATGAACTTCTTGGAAGAAACCAGGCTTGAGGCCAAGGAGAAGTCATTGTGTTGTTTTCTATTCCTGGAAGACTTTTGACAGCTTTTAGGGTTTATTATTATGACTTGCAGAGCTTTCCTGACTGTTTTATTTTATTTTATTTTGCTCCTTTCATTCTTCTGGCTATGAACATTTGACTGATTTTCATTTTCACCACTGGGTGGTGATGTTTTTATTCATTCAACCATACTTTTATTTAAACTTTATTTAAGGATCAATATTTGAGGCGCTGATGAAGTCTCTTTTCTGAATTTACCTCCTTGTTATTACAATATATTACCAGGAATATCAAAATAAGACTCCCCATGGAACTTCTATGACATAATAATAATTTTTATGTAATACCTACTATGTGCCGACTACTATGCTTTGCAATTATTCTCTCAATTGATCCTTACAATAATCCTGAGAGAGGTGATATTATCTCCATTTTATAGAAAAGAAACTGTAGACAAAAACTGACTTGCCCAAAGTAAATACGGAAGGTCAGATTTGAACTTTGGCCTTCCTGACTCCAGGCCCAGCACACTATTCACTACAGCACTTAAATACTCTATATATGTTATAGTTTTCACCTAAAAAACACTATTTCAGTAATTCTTACAACTACAATGCAGTTACTCAGTGGGTATTACTTGAAGAGAGAATCTGAGGGATAAATTCAGGTTCATTAAAACAAATAATAGAATCTAGTAACATCAGTGGAGTCAAAAAACTCTGAGTTCAAATCTGACCCTAGACATAGCCGTGTGATCCTGAGCAAGTCATTAATAATAGCCATCTGCCACAGTATGTAAATTGAGAATTAATATATCCCAAGATTGTGGGGATAAAATGGGATACTATTTTTATAAAACTTTTTATTTTCAAAACATATGCACAGATAGTTTTCAACATTCACTCTTGCAAAACCTTATATTCCAATTTTTTTCTCCCTCCCTTTCCCCCAGCTCCTTCCCTAGTAATCTGATATATGTTAAACATGTGCAGTTCTTCAGTATATGTTTCCACATTTATCATGGTGCACAAGAAAAATCAGATCAAAAAGGAAAAAAAATGAGAAAGAAAACAAAATGCAAGCAAGCAACAAAAACAAAAAGGTAAAAATACTATGGTGTGAACCACACTCAGTCCCTACAATCCTCTCACTGGGTGCAGATGGTTCTCTTTATCACAAGACCATTGGAACTGGCCAGAATCACCTCACTGTTGAAAAGAGCCACATCCATGTGTAGAGAGATACAGACAATGGGGGACCTCTCGGTGGGGTATAAGACCCTTCAATCCAAAGGGACCCTGCTGACAATGTCTGGTTCAGTTCTCATCTCCCCTTAGGGTGTCTTACCCTTCCTGAGTAGTCAAAGGGTGTGTGTGTGAGGCATAACCACCTGTGTTCTACTTGAAATAGATACAGTAAAAGAGGCATTTACATATTAATAGCAGGGTACTATAGTTTGCACATGCTCAGTGTGCTGTAGTGATGTAATTGTACTAAGGTATTTAGGGCTGAGAGAACTTGAAATAAATGGACTCCATCTTTGACTATCCTTGTGGGTCCCTGCCTCATCACTCCTCCATTAAGACCAAAAACTCCAGCTGGTCCCGAGATCCTCCAGAGAGTAGTCTGAAGGGTATATTTTGACACCCCAGTGTGGAGGCTCTAGAACATATGGTACATTTTGGCACTCCAATTTGGGGGCTCTAGAAAGCACATTATATCCATCAAAATTGATCATTATATAATCATGTTGTTTCTGTGTACCATGTTCTCTTGGTTCTACTCCCTTCACTTAGCATCAATTCATATAAGTATTTCCAGGTCTTTCTGAAATCATCCTGCTGGTCATTTCTTATAGAACAATAATATTCCATAACAGTCATATAACATAATTTATTCAGCCATTCTCCAACTGATAGGCATCCACTCATTTTGGGATAGTATTTTTAAAGTACTTTGGAAACCTTAAAATACTCTATAAATGCTATTATTGTTATTGTTGCTGTTGTTATTGGAGACCATGACCCCAGGGGAAAGTAATCAACTGTATCCTGAGCCATTGCCAGTTGTCTTGATTTTTGTCTTATGTTAGATTTTGATAATTCTAGAAGAGAGAGTAAGACTGATGATTTTGTATAATTTTGCCTCGTTTAAATACAATTCATGTGCAAGACATCACACTTGGTCATCTTCAAGAATGAAGGATAAATAACAATATTACTATTATTATTCTATATAGCCCCTTAGAGTCCAGACCAGTGATTATTGATCAATTTTGGTATGCTTGTTGATTACTTAAAAAGCACATATATATTTGTTTTTTTATGAAAAAAATGCCACTTAACATTTTCTAGCTGTGTGACCCTGGGCAAGTCACTTAACCTCAATTGCCTCAGCAAAAAAGAAAAGAAAAAAAGAAAAAATGCAATCATTAAGTCTTTCATCCTTATATCTTTCTTTCATCCATAGTTCAAACTCATTCAAGATGTCTTGGAAGATATAACAATGGAGATGATTTTGTTCAATGACATCTTTGATCAACACATCTGTTTCTTCATCTTTAGAAAGAGTAGTGGAACCAGATAACTTCTAAGGCCCAGTCCAACTCTATTTCTTTGATCTCATGATCTGAAGATGAATAAAACATGCATATGTATCCTTGAAAGGGTTATTCCCCTTGACGGAGAGTAGCTTATACATACTTTAAGTTGAAGGATTGGTGAGGACCTCTTGTTTGTGGACAACATTATTATCTCAGAGTTAAATGTGGAAACATTTTAGAACTTTCTTTAAAAGATTTTTAATCAATCAAAAAAGTTGGGCTTAATCATACTCAGAGAAAATTCCAAGTGGTTAAAGAATGTCTGTTGCCCAGATTGACTTCCAGTTAAATGTTTAACAAATAGAACTTGCCCATCAATGTGAATACATGAGACAGACAGTAAAAATGGACAGCAAGTTTGGATGTGAATTAAAAAGGAAAGGACCTTGTTTTCCTTCAAGAAATTATACAGCTTCTTCAATGATCCAAAAATTCTGCTAGAGGGGCAGCTAGGTGATGCAGTGGATAGAGCACCAGCCCTGAAGTCAGGAGGACCTGAGTTCAAATCTGGCCTCAGACATTTAACATTCCCTAGCCGTGTGACCCTCGGCAAGTCACTTAACCCCAATTACCTTAGGAAAAAAAATTCTGCTAGAAATTATGGCCTACCTTTTATATATATATATATTATATATATATATCTATATATATAGATTTATAGATATAAATATCTATATATCTATGCATAGATATATAGATATATATCTACATAATATAGATATATATATCCAGTATATTGTGAACTCAATTGTCTATGAAGAATGTGACAGTGGATATAAAAACTGAGAGTCAGGGTACCCAAGTTCAAGCACAAACTTTGATACATACTGATTATGATTCTAGTCAAAACACTTAAAACAGAGCCACAATAATGGTGAAGGATTTTTTTTCTTTTCTTTTTTTATTAAAGCTTTTTATTTGTATAACATATGTATGGGTAGTTCCCCAGCATTGATCTTTACAAAGCTTTCCATTACAAATTTTACTCCCCAGTCCCCTCCCCTCCCCTAGATGACAGGAAGTCCATTACATGTTAATAATGTTGAAATATTTGACAAGTTATGCAAGAAAAATCCTATCTACAAGAAAAAAAGAAAATCAGAGAAAGGCAACACAATGCAAGCAAATATCAATAGAGAGCATGAAAATGTTACGTTGTGGTCCATATTTCATATCCCTCTCTCTGGATGTATATGGTTTTCTTCAGTGAACAATTGGAACTGGTTTGAGACAATTCTTTGTTGCAGAGAGTCATGTCCATCAGAGTTGATCATCATGTAATACTGTTGTGCTGTGTATGATGATCTGGTTCTGCTCGTTTCACTCAGCATCAGTTCATGCAAGTCTCTCCAGGCCACTCTGAAATCGTCCTGCTGGTAGTTTCTTACAGAGCAATAATATTCCATAACATTCATATACCATAATTTATTCAGCCACTCTCCAATTGATGGGCATCCCTTCAGTTTCCAGTTTCTAGCCACTACAAAAAGGGCTGCCACAAACATTCTTGCACATGTGGGTCCCTTTCCCTCCTCTAACATCTCTTTGGGATATAGGCCCAGTAGAAACACTGCTGGGTCAAAGGGTATGCACAGTTTGACAACTTTTTGAGCATAGCTCCAAATTGCTCTCCAGAATGGTTGGATCCGTTCACAGGTCCACCAACAATGTATCAGTGTCTCAGTTTTCCCACATCCCCTCCAACATTCATCGTTATCTTTTCCTGTCATTTTAGCCAATCTGACAGGTGTGTAGTGGTACCTCAGAGTTGTCTTAATTTGCATTTCTCTGATCAATAGTGATTTGGAGCAACTTTTCATATGACTAGAGATGGTTTTAATTTCATCATCTGAAAATTGTCTGTTCATATCCCTTGACCATTTATCGATTGAAGAGTGGCTTGAATTCTTATATATATGAGACAATTCTCTATATATTTTAGAAATGAGGCCTTTATCAGAACCATTAAATGTAAAGATAATTTCCCAATTTGATGCTTCCCTCCTAAACTTGTGTGTATTTGTTTTATTTGTGCAGAAACTTTTTAACTTAATATAATCAAAATTATCCATCTGGTGTTCAATTAGGAGTTCCAGATCTTCTTTGGACATAAATTTATTCCATCTCCACAGGTCTGAGAGATAAACTATATTACGTTCCTCTAACTTGCTTACAAAGTCCCTCTTTATATCTAGATCATGAGCCCATTTAGATCTTATCTTGGTATGTGGTGTTAGGTATGGGTCAAGCCCTAATTTCTTCCACACTAGTTTCCAATTTTCCCAGCAGTTTTTGCCAAATAGTGAGTACTTAACCCAAAAGCTGGGGTCTTTGGGTTTATCAAACACTAAATTGTTAAGGTTATTGCCTAGATTGTCCTGATAACCTATCCTGTGCCACTGATCGACTGCTCTATTTCTTAGCCAGTACCAAACGATTTTGATGACCGCTGCTTTATAATATAGTTTTAGATCTGGTACAGCAAGGCCACCTTCATCTGCCTTTTTTTTCATTAATCCCCTTGAAATCCTTGATCTTTTGTTCTTCCAAATGAACTTTGCTACTATTTTTTCTAGATCTGTAAAATAATTTCTTGGGAGTTTGGTATGGCACTAAATAAGTAGATTAGTTTGGGTAGTATTGTCATTTTTATTATGTTCACTCTGCCTACCCATGAGCACTTAATATTGTTCCAATTGATCACGTCTGATTTTATTTGTGTGGAAAGTGTTTTGTAGTTTAGTTCGTATAGTTTCTGACTTTTCCTTGGCAGATAGATTCCCAAATATTTTATCCTATCATCTGTTATTTGGAATGGAATTTCTTTTTGTATCTCTTGCTGCTAAACTTTGTTGGTAATATATAAAAACGCTGATGATTTATGTGCATTAATTTTGAATCCTGCCACTTTGCTAAAGTTGTGAATTGTTTCTAGTAGTTTTTTAGTTGAGTCTCTAGGGTTCTCTAAGTATACCATCATGTCATCTGCAAAGAGTGATAATTTGGTTTCTTCATTACCTACTCTGATTCCTTTTATCTCTTTTTCTTCTCTTATTGCTAAAGCTAACATTTCTAATACAATATTAAATAGTAATGGTGACAGTGGGCAGCCTTGTTTCACTCCTGATCTTATTGGGAATGGTTTTGGTTTGTCTCCATTACATATGATGCTTGCTGATGGTTTTAAATAGATGCTACTGATCATTTTAAGGAAAAGCAATGGTGAAGGATTGAATCCGCGTCATATAAGAATTGATTAAAGGTATTGGGCATGTTAATTCTAAAGAGACAACTTAGACTATGAGGGATGGTAGCTGTGTCCATGTATTTGAAGGACTGCCCTATGGAAAATGATTAAAATTTATTTTGTTTGTGTCCAGAGAACAGAACCATGAGTGATGGCAGTTAATTATGGAAGCAACTCAAGGACTGAAGTTAGGAAAAACTTATCAGCAATTAGAACTCTAACAAAGTGGAATGGGTTACCTTGTCTCCCTCTTTATTGTCTTCACTTAGAGGTTGGATGGTCTTCTATCAAGCAAATTGCAGTAGATGTAACTAGTTTGGATTGCATGTAGTGGCTGTGGAAAATTTTTTCAACTTTTAAATTCTGTGACACTTTGGAGTTGGTTGGGATGAGAACAGGTGTTAATCTTATGATGAAGGTGAGGGCTGACTGGAAGCTTGAATGCTACAAGGTATTCTTATGTTGATAGGGGAAAATAAGGAAGGATTCCAGCAGTCATAGGAAAATATAGATATAAGTTGCATTAGACTGGTAGGTTTTTATTTGTGTCATTGGAAGGAACTTCCACATTAGTGAGATGACAGGTCTATTTGAATATTCCAAGGCAAAATGGTAGAGTGAAAAGTGAATTGAATTTGGATTCAAAAAAGTTGGGTTCTATATCTGCCATTGTGCCTTAGTTTCTGAATCTGTGAAATGAGGAGTTGTATGAGGTATTAAGAGTTAGAAAATATTAATAACCTTAGACTATCCAAAGCTTTTTAGAATCGGTGTATTCTATATTTTGGAGATATTTTTGGCATTAAAACATAGTTTGTTACCATAGGCATAGAAATCTAATCTTTTAAGGTCAATCTGCACTGAATAAACAATTATTTTTTAAATTATTATTTTAAAAAATACTTAGAAAGGGCCTGTCTGTTCAGTCATCCTTGGTAATATTGTAACTATTAAAAGACTATACTTTCTGGTTCTGTGCAATCAATATACTTAACAGTTTTCTCTAGAAGTGCCTCAATTAGTCGTTGTTGACTGGATTTAGGAGGCAAAATGGATCCCCATTCACCTAAGGAAGGCTGGAAACTGGCATTATTAAGCACCTGTTATGTGCCAGACCTTTTGCTAAATACTTTGCAAATATTTTATTTGATCCTAACTACAACCTTGGGAAGTAGGTACTATTGAGGAAACTGAGACAGAGGTCGAGTGATTGCCTGAGGTCACAGAGCTAGTATCTGAAGCCATATTTGAAATTAGATCTTCTTGATTCCAGGCCTAGTACACTATCTACATTTCTTTTATTTACTTGATTTTATTTTTATACTGGGTAGTAGGTGCAATTTATTCCTTTTTAATATAGGCAAATTAGCTTCATTCAAAATATACTCTTAATACATATTAAAAATATTCATCTTACAAATTGTTTTGCAATCCAAATATACAATAAGTTAGAAAACAAATACCAATGTAAAATGATTGCTCAAAACAACTAAAATAGTATAAGTTTCATATGACTTCAATTTTACAGTTTTCTTACTGTATCACCATATGAGAAATCTATTCCTTCAACTGAGCCAGTTGTCATGAACTTAAAGAAATAGCTTTTTTCTACCAAGTTCATTTCACTTTACTGATCCAATCCACTGTGTCAAATTGACAATTGTCTTTCTTGATAAAGGTTAAGAATGGGAACAATTTCATAGGGGAATAGTTTATAAGACATAAAAAAATATTTATTGAGTGAGCCATCTTGGGAAGAAGGTTTTTTCAGAGTTTAGAGCTATTTCTAACTAATTCATATGCACTTTAAAAAAAATAATTCATTTTAATACACATTGCTTTATGCATTGTGTTGAGAGAGGAAAAGCAGAACAAAAGGGGAAAACCATGGGAAAGGACCCCGCCCCCCCAAAAAAGAAGTGAACATAACCTGCATTGCTTTGCATTTAATCTGTAGTTTTTTTGTTTTTTGTTTTTGTTTTTGTTTTTTCAGGATGCAGATGACATTTTCTATCCAAAATCTATTGGGATTGCCTTGGATCATTGAACCACTGAGAAGAACCAAATCTTTCATAGTTGATCATTGCATATTTTTGCTGTTACTGTGTACAATGTATTCCTAGTTCTGCTTGTTTTGCTTAGCATCAGTTGATATAAATTTTTCCAGGATGTTCTAAAATCAGCTTGTTCATCATTTGTTTTACAGAACAATAATATTCCATTACCTTCATAAACCACAACTTGTTTAGCCATTCTTCCATTGATGGTTATCTACTTAATTTTCCAATTCTTTGCTACCACTAAAAAGAGCTGCTACAAACATTTTTGTGCATGAGGGTCCTTTTCCAAGTGACACTGTTGGGTCAAAGGGTATGCATAGTTTCATAGCCCTTTGGGCACAGTTCCAAATTGCTCTACAAAATGGATGAATCTTTTCACACCACCACCAACAATGCATTAGTGTCCCATATATTCCTATATCCCCTCCAACATTTATCATTAACTTTTCCTATCATCTTAGCCAATCTGAGAGGTGTGAGTTGGTAACTCAGAATTGTTTTAATTTGCATTTCTCTAATCAATAGTGATTTAGAGCATTTTTTCATATAATTATGGATTAATTTCATCATCTGAAAATTGTCTGTTCATATCTTTTGACTACTTATCAATTGGGGAAAGACTTGTATTCTTATAAATTTGACACAGTTTTTTATATATTTTAGAAATGAGACCTTTATCAGAAATACTGTCTGTAAAAATTTTGTTCCCCAGCTTTGTACTTCTCTTTTAATCTTGCTTCTGTTAGTTTTGTTTGTGAAAAAACCTTTTAATTTAATGTAATCAAAGTAGTCTATTTTGCCTTTCATAATTTTGCCTTCTTTGGTTATAAATTCCTCCCTTCTCCAAAGATTTGGTAAATTATCCCTTGCTCTTCTAATTTGCTTATGGTATCACCCTTTATGCCCAAATCACGTACCCATTTTAGCCTTATGTATGAGGCACATACTCTCTTTAAAGGAAGTATATTTTCTTGACAATTTTTTGCTAAGATCATTCCAAGTACTATGGATAGCTCTAATTTAAGGCTGTGCCTTTCACTATCTGCTACTAGTTAGTTGCATGATCTTGAGCAAACAATTTTGTCTCTCTAGGGACCAGAGTCCTCCCTATTATTTCATGAATAGATTGAACTTGATAAATATAAGGCCCCATACAGTTCAATAATTATATTTCTTATATGCAATATATTCAAAAGATAATTTTATGATATTAAATAAGAAATTGTGAGTATGGGCCAAGAACAATATTTGAAGAAAATTTCAATTTCAACTTCTGTGGGAAAGAACAAGTTAATAGAACAACATCTGAAATGAAATCCTATCTCCCTTTATGAAATCATTTCTAATGCTTATTTTATACTTTCTTCTTGCCATAGTGTTTACATGTAGAATTGCTCACAATTTGCTCCAAAGACTTTTTAATCTTTTACATGAAAACAAGTCTTTGCAGATTATCATTGTTTATAATTCATGAGTAAATAAGCACAATATAAAAATATGAATGTCATGAAGGAAAATTGATTCATTGTGGAGGACTGAAAGATATTTCTGTGGTCACACCAAATCACCTCTTATTTTGACTTGACAAATAATTAAGAAATGCAATGACTAATTATGGAAATCAATTATCTCCAGGCAACTATCTTTAAAAAAATTGGCTGGAATATAAGGCTCTTTGATATAATTATGAAAATTTTTTAGATCTACAAAAATTCTAAAAAGGTTTTATTATATGTTTTTGTTAATTGAATTGTTGCCAAGACTACCCCAATTCTATGTGGTGCCTTCTAGTTTTTGGTCCTCAAAAGCACCATTTCTGACTAGGGGAATTCTTGTTTTCATTAATTCACCAACAAATCACTCCTTTTGTCATGCTCTTGTCCTGGAAGAATGCTCACATTAGGAGAGATAATCTCTGTCTTTAAGCAAGCAGAATATACTGATAACCTACTTCTTTCTAAGCCTGAATAATTTGTAATGACTGAAGCAGAAAAGCCAAGAATGCATAATTCAGGGTCTGAAACACATTAGGATCAATAGTACATGAAAAGATAGTGTGGCAAAGTGGGAAATCAGCTGTGTGATATGTACAGGGTGATTTCCTAAGCAAACATACTGAGTTCATTTCATTGCTACTGGTTCATTTTTCTAGTTAAGTCTTTCCTTAGGCTGAAAAGTTGGAATATCTCAAATATTACTAAATATTGCAGATATTATCTTTTGAATGATTCACTCCATTGAAATTCACCTTCTGTGTGAGTTGAAGTAAATCTCTCTTTTTGGGGGGATAGGTTCCCCTCTCTTGATTGCCAATTGCACATTTATAGGCTTATACTAAAATAACTGCAAAAGGTCATTACACTTTAATAGCAATTCCAGGTAGCAAAGAAGCACAAAGCCAGAGTTTTTCTCTTGCAGGCTACAGTGGATGTAATTGGGATAGTTGACTTTTTTTTTTTTTTTTGCTTGTTTGTTTGTTTGTTTTTCCCCTACCTCTCACCTCTTACTTTTTACTGATTGGAGTGGAAATAGGAAATTATAGGATTGAATAAATACCAGGTCTGGGCAGTATTCCAGAGAAACAGGTAGTTGATTGTGTTCTGATCATTGCTTTAAATCTGGTATATGGGGCACATCTAATTGTCTTTCCCCACCTTCCTGTATGATCCTCAATCTCACAACTTGTTAATGCCACTTTGATGTGGAGCAGTAACTTTAATCAGTCCTTTCTGTCTCCATTGTAGAATTTTAATCACTCATTCTGTTCTCATAGTTATACACATAAGTAGGCTGAATCCCTTAGACTATCTTGTTTGCATATCTAAAAAGCCACTTCCTCCTGTAGATGGTCAAACGCATATGCACACCAGGTTATTCCATTAGGAACCATCCTAATTTCTCCCTAACTCCCTAGACCTGACCCTTATTTCCCTCCCCCTTTTCTCTCCAAGTTTAAAAAACTATATTTACCCTAAATACATATGGTGTTTAATTGTATTTGATCTAACAGTTGAGCCATTTTCACATCAAAAAATGACATCCTTTGTGACTGTAATAAATGCCTCGTGTGTGAATTTTTTGCATTGCAAATCACTTTACCATCCCTGATACTTAATGTAACTGGGTACTTAATGTTACTGATACTTCTTCAATTTGATTTTTCTATTTTTGTTCTTATTGACATTCCTAGCTCCCTTCCTAGCTCCCTATAAGCACATTTGGGGTTATGATGTTAATGTCTAAATGCAGGGCTTCCACTATCATTAATGGAGGGAATGGAGGGAAGATTTTGTGCTAAATGCCTTACAGATATTATCTCATTTGATCCTCACAAAAACCCTGTGAGGTATGTGCTATAATTATTCATTTTACAGTTGAAGAAACTGAGGGAAATCAAGTCTAAGTGACTTGTCTAGGGCCATGTTGCTAGAAAGTATCTCAGGCCAAATTTGAATTCAGGTCTTACTGACTCCAGATCTAGCACTTTACTAACCAGCTACATCTGCTATAAATAGTATAAATAAGTGATAGTAACAATATTTTCTTATTATAGTCTTGTATCTTTTCCAGTTTTCTTTTATTATCTACATTCTTTAATGCCCTTGGGGTTGGCTGTCTTGTCAAGCTTTCTTTCAACTGGTTTTTACTTTGCACTGCTTTCTATTTTATGCAGTATTACATCTCACAAAGGAAGTGAGGTGGTGTAGATAGAATATCTGGCTTAGAGTCAGGAAGACTCATCTTCCTGAGTTCAAATCTGACCTCAGACATTTACTCTGTGACATTTACTAGCTGTTTGCCTTTGTTCCTCATCTGGAAAATGAGCTGGAGAAGGAAATGGCAAAACTACTTCTAATATCTCTTCTAAGAAAACACCAAATGGGGTCATGAAGTCAGATATGACCAAAAAAACTGAACAACAACAGCAAAACTTTTCACATTCATCCATCTGCCTTGCAGCTGAACTCTTCTGTAGGTATTCTTGCCTCCAATTAAAATGGGAATTACTTAAGACCTGGAACTACATTGCTTTTCAACTTGTAAATTAGCATTTAGCACCATAGCTTAATAAATGCTATTTTTTTTCATTCATTCATTCCATCTTCCTTCTTTGTAAAATTTTGTAAATAAAGTCTGCATTATAAGTCAGAGTTTAATAGCTCCATTTAAATAGTACTTTTAAGGTTTGCAAAATATTTTGTTCATTTGAACCTCCTAACAAAATTTGTGATATATTTGTTATCCCCATCTTACAGACTAGGAAAGTAAAGTTCAGAGAAATTAAACAACTTGCTCATGGTCTCAAAGTTAATTTCTGAAGAGGGAGACAAATTTTAGCCTTCCTAGCCCTTATTTCAGTACTATATCCAGTATAAACTCATCTTATATCAAATTAAAACAGTGAATGAAGATCAAAGAGTTAATATCCTCTTGATATTATAATCATTCACATAAGATGAAAATTTGTAAGGAGACAGAGTTCAGAAGGAAGAATAAAGAGCTGCAGATACTATCCAGTAGACCTATCCACAGTAATAACCAGATGAGCTTCAAGTCTCAAGCCTAGACAGACTGAGTTCCTTAACAAAAGCTCTATATATTTACTTGTTCCACCCCTCCTCCTCCCTACACACTCTCCCCAGGAATGTATAAGTTGTAATTGAGAAGGGGACAAGCTGCCTCTATCCTTTCTCTGGTACTACTGATGTGACTTATATAGATACCAGATGATGGTAGGCACCAAAATTTGGGATTTGATTTTGTGAAGAATTCACAATGTCCATTCTCTTTGGCAAGAAGTAAATTTATTTAGGGGAATAAGTTACAGACAAAATGAAGGGATACAATAGACACCAGTAAATGTGAATATGAAATAGAGGTAGGAGAGCACAGAAAGAGGTTTTAATAATTAATGATGGAATGGGCAAATTCCCTAGTGGAACTTGCCATTTACCAGGAGAAAAGAAACACAGTATGAAGTTGGGGCTTGCCCTTAGCTGTCAGACTGAAAAGACCTTAGCATCCTAGCTATAAAGAGAAGTGGAGTTAAGGGAGACACCACAAGGCATGGTAGGGTTAGGAGAGGAGACCATGAGGCATGGAGGAGGGGTAAAGGCAAAGGCACCACAAGGTAGTGTGCTGTGGATGACTGATCCAAAATAGGGCAATGAATATGGCATGACCATAAGTCGATTTTTTACAGAATATTTAACCTGAGGGACATGACCAAGATTTCTGACAGAACATGGCAAGGTGAGGCAGCCCAAGACCTCTACAGAAGGTGGGCTTCAGGAGTTTGACATAACTTGGATTTTTGACTGGGTGCTCTCCCCAGAGGGTAGAACTATGTTGCTAAACTAATTGCCTTCTCTCTGATCAATTTTTCCGTTTCTCTCTGCCCAACACACCATACAGGACCTCATCTCTAAAGGTAATGTGGAATAGATAGGTCACTGGACAAGGCAGAAACCTTGGAGGACAAATATTGTCTCCCCTGGTGAGAATTCACTACATCTAACCCCCAGCCTTCTTACGACACCATCTACCTGCCAAGGTGATATTTCTTTCCTGCCTTGTATCTTCCCCCTAATGAAATCTTCAGCCTTGGGACTACGGTGAAAATCCAGCTCATCTGTATGTGATAGTATCAGCTCCCTGAAATCCTCTTTGAGAATGAAGGATAAATAATAGTATAATATACATCGTAAGTACTTACTAAATAATTTATTATTCATTTGCATTCATTGTTTCATTCCTTGACAATTTATGAGCTTGAGTAAGAGTGCTTAGAATCTGCTGCCAGATTTGAAAAAAAAATCTTTTCTATGTTCAATGTTTTGTTAGCTTGAGTACTTCCATTACAATTGTTGGCTTTTTCCTTTGAGAAATGACTAGATAGTAAACAAATTGTGATGTTCTTTGGTGATAGCTACCAATTAGATTTTTATTTTTTTCCCAAAAGGAGTCATAAGCCACAGAATTCTTTTCTTTCTTTCTGAGATTACTTTGAGATTAAATCGGACTTTGTGAATACAGGGTTATGGTTCTGGGTCATGGGCTATACTTTTGCCATATTATGTTATCTTTACCATTGAATTCTACATTTTTTAACTCAATGTAACCATTATTTGATTTTATCTTTTTCTTCTTAGACCATACAATTGAAGAAGCAACACATACATAGTAATACATAGGATAATCTTAATACTTGAGGCATTAGGGTCTTCTCTAGTATCTTGTGGACTCTCCAAATTATATACTCAAAGAAAGGGAACAGAAATAATGTGGACAGTTCAGAATTGAGAAACTCTACATCAGTACTTGCAAGCCACATGCTAAGATTCTGTGGAGGACTTCTAGTCTAAAGTCTGATACAAATAACCTTGATCCTATGGGGGTGATTGAATCAGAATAAAGTTTGTTCTTTCTTATAATCATGTCAGTTATCTATGCTAATTAAGAAATTAAACCTTTGCCAACATTAATATAACAATATTAATAACAAATAGAAAATTTTCTATAGTCCTTTAAGATTTGCATAATGTTGTAAATTCATCCTGGATTTCTAATTGATCCTGAGAACAATGCTGGGAAAAAGGAGTTATTGTTACCCATATTTTACAGACAAGAAAACAGAGGCAGGCAAAGATTAAGAAATTTATCTGGGTTCAGACATTAGATTAATATCTAAGCCAAGATTTGAACTCAGCTCTTCCTGACTTTAAGTTCAATGCTTTCTAACCAATATATCACTTATAGTCTACTTTTCTCCAACAAGAAAAATAAACATTGGAGCATTGAGGATTGAGTTTGACAAATGATGAAATGCCTAAAACTGTCTATATTTCATCTTCTTAATCTTTTTTTTTATTTGTAAAACATATGTATGGGTAATTCTTCAACATTAACCCTTACAAAGCTTTCTGTTACAAATTTCCCACCCCCTACTCCCCACCCCTCCCCTAGATGGCAGGATATCCACTACATGTTAATTATGTTAAAATACTTGACAAATCGAATATATGTATACATATTTCCAGACTTATCATTGTTGTGCAAGAAAAATCGTATCTACAAGAAAAAAAATCAGAGAAAGGAAACACAATGCAAGCAAACATCAATTGAGAGCATGAAAATGTTATGTTGTGGTCTACATTTCCTATCCTTCTCTCTGTGTGTAGATGGCTTTCTTCAGTGAACAATTGGAAGTGGTTTGAAACATTTCATTGTTGAAGAGAGCCATGTCCATCAGAGTTGATCATCATATGATATTGTTGTTGCTGTGTATAATGATCTCCTGGTTCTGCTCATTTCACTCAGCATCAGTTCATGCAAGTCTCTCCAGGCCTCTCTGAAATCATCCTGCTGATAGTTTCTCATAGAACAATAATATTCCATGACATTCATATACCATAATTTATTCAGCCACTCTCCAATTGATGGGCATCCATTCAGTTTCCAATTTCTAGCCACTACAAAAAGGGCTGCCACAAACATTCTTGCACATGTGGGGCCCTTTCCTTGCTTTATAATTTCTTTGGGATATAAGCCCAATAGAAACACTGCTGTGTCAAAGGGTATGCACAGTTTGATAACTTTTTGAGCATAGTTCCACATTGCTCTCCAGAATGGTTGGATCTGTTCACAGTTCCACCAACAATGTATCAGTGTCCCAGTTTTCCCACATCCCCTCCAACAGTTATCATTATCATTTCCTGTCATTTTAGCCAATCTGACAGGTGTGTAGTTCACCTTCTTAATTTTATCCAATACTCTTAGGATCTTTTGCCCCATCTCAGACCTTGAATCTCAGTACCATCTCAGTACTTAGTACCATCTTTGTGCAAATCCACAACTCTGGATTTGTAGAAGTTATAGCTGGGAAAATGCAAGCTCAGATGGACTTTATAAGTATGGAAAAAGTTTCCAAAATGGATCTGACAAGTGACTATTCCCATTCTTTAAGGGCCATACACAAGAGAGTTGTTTATCAGGTAATGAATGAACATATGATAAATGTTCACAAAACTGGGGAGAGGTTATGATCTGCATCCTTGGTGGGTATATCCATATCCACAAAAGTGTGGAGCATCTAAAAATTGAATTAAATCTAATATTTAACTTATAGCTATCTGTAGGCTAATCAATTTAGATTTGGCATTCGCCAAATATGACAATCAAAATTAGAAGAGACAGGGAAAAAATCTAGTTAAATAATGTTATTAGACAATTGTTTGTTAGGAAAGCATGTGATTACAATAGGAAACAGGAAAATGCATGGCTATTTATTTGTGAGAAAAATGTGTATGAAACAACACAACACTTTTCTTTTGATAGGAGCTAAGAGATTGAAGAAGAAGTAGAGGTGCATGAAATAATGAATAGGAAGTTAGTCAGCTGTGTCTAATTATCCTCTCCAGTGCAGAGAACAACATATTTGAGATGATTTTAGGGAATTTTTTTTCTCTTGGAAATGGAGAATCAATCCATGTAACTCAAGTTAAGATCTATAAAGGGTATGCATATTTCAGTGAGCAGCAGGTGAAATCACACTATCTGCTTGAAGATGAAAATAATGAGAGCCATCAATCCCTGTATTTTAAGGCATGCACTTGCTTTTCACTGATTGGGAATTGTTAGGAAGACTTCCTCCCCCTTCCAGTCCTTTCTGGAGGAAAATATATGCATAGGAAAAAAACTATTTTGCCTTTTTTTGACTTTTCAAATATTTTCTCTTCTTGGAGACCATTATTTTATTCCTGTATATTCCATATCCCTTGTTGGTGAATTTTTTTCTTTTCATAATCTGTGAATCTATGACTGAACGCATCATTTATCAACCAGACTGACATGATACCTCTGGGACATCATAACTGGCAAATTCAAAATTACTATTGTATTGATTTAGCTAACAAGCTAAAAGCAAGTGTATTTTTATATGTGAATTTGATGGCAGGTAAACTTCCCACCCCATCTCAATATCTCCCTTTGGCAGCTGAATTCTCTGCCCTTGCCCCCACCTTCATGTCAATATCTTCCTATATAGGGAATAGAAATAGAACATTGAGTTTATTAATTCATTAACAATTGGAGTCCAAGTTCAAATCACAGAGTGAGAATGATTTTTGGATAGGCAGAGATTTGAAAAGCCATCTTTAATGGATATAAATGCATATAAATAGGTTACTGCTTTACCTCAACATAGTAAAGGTTTGTTAAGTAGAAAAGTTTACATGAAAATATGATATAAATAACATAGTCAGTGCTAGATCTTTAGGGCTTTCCTTCTATTTTCTTTCTTCTTGCCATTAAGGGAAAAGAATAAGAAAAACAAAACTCATCTAACAAACAGGCTGGTAAAGTAAAACAAATTCCCACATTGACCATGTCCAAAAATATAATAATTCTACTTTTCTTTCAGGAGGTAAATATCATCACTAGTTCCCTTGAATGGTCATTTGCCATTGTGTTATCAGAAGGTTCTTAAGTATTTCAAAATGGTTTTTGTTATATATATATATATATTTGTATGTAAACACATATACACATATACACACATATTTATATGTGTGTATCTATATCTATATACCAGGTGAGTTCAAGGTTACAGCATAGAACTGAACTTTATTTTTTACAGCTTCTTTCCTTTTTATACCCCACTATAAGCATGCTTTTCTCTGTTCTACATTACACAATGTAATGCACACAAGAAAACCACAGAAAGTATAGTTAAGACTGTGACATTCCCTTGTTCTACCTGACAAGGCTTATCCTGTTTTTGGTTTCTTTAGATAAAGTATACTCAGTCATTGTCTGTCATCGTTTTCCCAGTAAATAATCCAAGGGATCTCTGATATGGATCACCAGCTGTGGAACAGGCCTTTCCACATCCCATAAAGTCCAAGTGATCTTGCCATTCTTCTGTCTTTCAAAGGACTTACAGTTGGCTCCCCATAATATTCTAGTGGATATTTGAGTTAAAGGGGGATTGGTTTAAAGTAATTATGTTGACTTTCATCAATGATATATTCTTTGAAGGAAATGTCAGTATCTCAGCTATCCTTTGTTGTATTGGTGCTGCTGTGTCTGGAATATCGCAAATCAACCTCACTTCCTCTATGGCTTCATAATATTTGGGGCCTACAAGATAGAAAAACTACCTTCATACTTGTTTGACCTGGCTAGTACCACACACAAAACGAATTTGGAAAAAAAAAACACTACTCAGTTCTGGCTTCTGCATCTAACATAATGACTATCACATCTTTATTGGAAGTGGAAGGTTGCCCATCAAAACTGGGAATAGAACTCCAACACAGAGTCATAACTTTTTGACAGCTCACTTTGAGATCAAGAACTCTAATCAGGATCATGAGATTTGTAATTGGAACACAATTTAGAGATCATCTAGATCAGATTAATTGTAAGCCCAGTTCATTAATCTTCTCCTTCTCTGTTTTACGCAAGTAAGCATCTAGAGATATAAAATTACCCCTTATAACCGCTTTAGCCGAGTCCCACAAATTTTGGTATGTTGTCTCATTGTTGTCATTCTCCTGGATGAAATTTTCGATTGTGTCTATAATTTGCTCTTTCACCCATTCGTTCTTCAGGATTAGATTATTTAATTTCCAAATAACTTGTGGCCTATTTTCTCCTGGCCTTATATTACATGTGAGTTTTATTGCATCATGATCTGAGAAGGTTGCATTTACTATTTTTGCTTTTCTGCATTTGATTTTGAGGTTTTTATGCCCTAACACATGATCAATTTTTGTATAAGTTCCATGAACCCCTGAGAAAAAAGTATACTCCCTTCTATCACCATTCAATTTCCTCCAGAGATCTATCATACCTAACTTTTCTAGCCTTTTGTTAACCTCCCTAACTTCTTTCTTATTTATTTTGGAATTTGATTTATCTAATTCTGAGAGAGCAAGGTTGAGATCTCCCACTAGTATAGTATTACTGTCTATTTCTCCTTGCATCTCTCTTAACTTCTCCTCTAGGAATTTGGATGCTATACCACTTGGTGCATATATGTTAAGTATTGATACTGCTTCATTGTCTATGGAACCCTTTAGTAAAATGTAGTTTCCTTCCTTATCTCTTTTAATTAGATCTATTTTTGTTTTTACTTGATCCGAGATAAGGATTGCTACCCCTGCCTTTCTTTGTTCACCTGAAGCATAGAAGATTCTGCTCCAGCCCTTTACCTTCACTCTGTATGTATCTCTATGTTTTAGATGTGTTTCTTGTAAACAACATATTGTAGGATTCTGGCTTTTAATCCAGTCTGCTACCCGCTTCCGTTTTATGGGAGAGTTCATCCCGTTCACATCTAGATCAGATTAAAGAAATGGGGATATTAAGTTTGGAGAATAATACTTGGAAGGTCATGATACTTCTTTTCAAGTATGTGAAGCATTATCATGTGGCAGAGAGATTTCATTTATTCTTAAACCCTCAAATAATGCTCCAAAGCCTCAAATAGCATACATAAAAAGGAGCAATATATAGAAATTTGCAAAGAGGAAAATTTAGGCTTGATATTGGGGGGAAATGCCTTAACAGTTAGAGGTTCCAAAAACTGAATGAATTGCTTCAAGAGATAATTAATGATATCATTGAAGGTCTTCAATTATCAAGTAGAGGCTGAATGATCATTGTTGGATATATGATAGCAAGGTCTTTTTTTTCATGTACTGTTTGGACTAGATGGATGTTAAAGTATCTTTCAAATATGAAACTTATTACTGTCCAATCCCTTAATTTTAGAGATGAGAAAACAGACCCAGAGAGAAAGAATAGTCTTAGACTAAACACTTTTGAGTCAAAAAGATGTGGTTTCAAATCTTGCCTTGGATACTTAGTGTCTGTATGACTCTGGGCAAATTACTTGATCTTTAGTGACTCAATTTTTTCATTTGAAAAGTGAAGAGATTGGATTAGATGATTTCAAAAGTCTCTAAATTAGGAGGCTAGGCGATAAAGTGACTTTTCTTTTTACATATAAAGGGGAATATGAGGAAAGCACTAGAGGGGAACATCTATAGATATGCTATCTTCAATCTATATCATCTATAGATATGCTGTCTGTGATTATGAGAAGATGGAAGAAATGTGAATGAAAGAGGTCTAAGATGAGGAGTAATTTGCTATAAAAAGAGTAATTCCCCAGGAAACTATTGGAAGAATATGGAAGAAAGGACATAGAATAGGATGGGAGCTGGGAAGAACAGAGCTGACATAGATAAATATGAGAGCCAGATTGCACCTCAATCCATCAGCATATTTGTTAAATCCTATTATGGGCCATGTACAAAGAACAAAACAAATTCTAACTTCAAAATCATTGAGATTTTACAATGAGCACCCAGTATGACAAATCTCAGAATCAGACCTCAATTCCAGAAACATCTTCAGTGTTCATTTATATCAGTAGAGAAGATCCAATAGCTTGAATGTAAGCTTCTCTTTTAGCTCACCTGTTTCACCACCTGCCAGACCCCATTTATGTTCGTTCTTCCTACTACCTAGTGCTTTCTCTCAATTGCTTTATTCCAAAGCATTGTGATAAATGTACTATTTTCCTCCCCAAGATATCATAAAGGAAAAAAGAGCCATAGACTATCAGACATGAAAGAAATTTAGAGACTATCTACTTGAATTTCTCATTTTGAAGATGGAGGAAATGAGACCCAGAGAGGTTAAGTTTCTTT
The DNA here is from genome assembly GCA_023553655.1 of Myrmecobius fasciatus. Lineage (NCBI taxonomy): Eukaryota > Metazoa > Chordata > Mammalia > Dasyuromorphia > Myrmecobiidae > Myrmecobius > Myrmecobius fasciatus. Next base: position 32,396 of record JAJPUD010015430.1, read on the forward strand.
CTGAAAGTAACACATCTGGTATGATTATGATTCTGAGCTCAGGGATCTTCTAGTTGTGCTAAGTAGCAAAAAAGGGTGTGATAACAGAACAGCCTGATTATTTCACTAGTATTTGCAAAATATTGGAAGAATCAGAACAAGGTATCCAAGGTGGTACATGGCTCCAATGTGAACGATTTCTGGAAAAAAATGTGGAAAGGATTCATAAGAGAAGCAAGGGCTTGGATAGGTTGTGATCTGATCCCATGGAGGCAGTACCTATGCTAATGACATCCTTCATCCTTTGAAGTATTGCCTGTGCTACGTCCCCTCATCAGTAATTTCCTCAGACTATCCTTGCAATTGATTTCTCCTTTCCTTTATTAACTACACTGTTGCTTCTTATTGTTATAGTCTACATATATCAGAACAGGATTGGAAAACAACAATGAAGAGCTGATGTAGAGATTTTATAGTTTACCTAAAGAAGCTCAAGTAAGAAAAAAAGGGAATGGTTTTTCTATTATTCAACATAAAGGAGTTAAAATATGAGAATATTATACTCTGAAGAAAACATTGACTATTAACTATACAGAACTTTACAAGATTGAATAGTCGGCAAAATTATCAGTCCATGAAATTAAAGTATGCATTTAGAAAGTGCTCTAACATTGACAGACATTAATGGAAGAAATAATTGTCCATTCTTTCTTTGAAAGACACTCCATCTCTTACACTCAACAGAGTACCTCAAAATCCACAAGCTATCTATTATGATGACCATATATTCCATTATTTCTCTTCTCTTCCCCAAAATAAGAATAACATAAGGATGGCTGTATCATGCTTTTAGTATTCAGACACTAGGAATAAATGAATTAAAAGACTTTTCCAAAGTCACAAAGTTAATAAGTGTATGAGGCTACACTGGAACATAGGACTTCCCAATGGTAAGTCCAACATTCTAGCAACTTTGCTATTTAGCTTACTCCTGTTTATATCTGATTTATAATATAATTGAATGGCTATAACTATAACTCCCACTTCATACCAGTTCCTCCCCATTTCTCTTTATATTTGCATTTTCTATGTCCATTTTCTTCCTACAACAGGGTACCTAAAATTGATAAAATGCTCTAAATATTTGAGAAAGACAGAGTACTGCAGAACCTTAATTTCCTAAATTATTATGTTTGTATAATACTACATTATATTCTAAATATTATATTCCTTTATATAGATCAAGATCACATCAGTTTTTTGGTTTTCTTCCTTAATGCCTTGTCACAAAGTTGGCATACATTCTACTTGTGATCTACTTAATTTTAAAGTTTTTTCCTCCAGCACAAACTAATGTCTAGCTGTGCCTTTCCATCCATAAGCTGAGTTTTAAAATATAAGTGTAGGACTTATATTTATCCCTAAGAAATTTCACTCAGGTAACAGTCAATTTGTTTTTGGATCAATATGCAAACATATGATATTTTAATTATCTTTCTCAAATTTGTGCCACTTTAAATTTTGACAAAGTTCAACTTCTATATGACTTCATCAGCAGGAAGCGAATGGAAGCAAAAGAAAGCCACAGGGAAAATAGAAAAAGTAGCATGATTAGTTTGGGTTGGGCCTAACTCAGGACATTTCCCTAATAATTTAGGTTTTGTATTGAAACCAGATTAAACATCTGTAGGTTGTCCAAGAAATCATTATTGTTTAAATGAGATTTACTTAGCCATAGCAGAAGGATGTTCAGGTACCAAGGACATCTCAAGTCGATTTAGCTAAGTGAAGCTCCCTTGTCTGTTGTCTTACATGATCCATCAGCCAAGTATCAGTGAAGAAGCTTTGTTTCAACTTACCATTTTGTATTCAGACAATGAAGAAGAGATGTCAACAATCTGAACCTTTAATTTTCAGGTTACTGAAACTTAATTTCAAGAATGATATTAATGTCTTTTAAGAAAAAAAACTAGCTAAACTTGCAAGGAGAACAGGGTTAGGATATTAATCTGCCACAATGTTAAAAGGAACAGAGGCAAGAATCATAACTGGATCAGTTTAGTAAATGACTTGGAGTGAAGAGAAGAAGTACATGTATGCTGTACACACAAATGAAGCAATTAGAAACATATTATCACATACTAAGGTGCCAAATCATGCAGTTCAGATAGAGAACAAAATAAGATAAATCTGAATTCCCATCATCAGTGTTTAATCAACCATTCTTTGGGAGTTCTCTGTCTCTATAAAAGAAGAAGTCAGGGTGAATATTTGATACAAATAAGACTTTTTTTCTTGGTCTTTTCATGAAATTCATTAACAAGTTTAGAACTTAAGAATAGATTTTCACAGAGAATACAGTGAGCTTCTGAGTCTGAGTAAGCAGAGAGCCTCTAAGGGAGGAACTAATGAGCAAGGACTCTGAGGCAATATCAAAGCTTTTCTGAATTTCCCCTCAAACATCTTTTTTTTTTTAAGCTTTGCATAAGTTTTGTGATCCAAGAAAGCTTCATTTATTTGTTTGACACTCATGAGATGAAAGATAAGATTCTGTTAGTTTTGATTCTTCCCTAGATTAAGCTGAGAGAATCTAGGACATGGATAAAATAACAAAGAAGAGGCAACTAGGAGGCACATTGCTCCCTATGCCATTGCTAGGCACATGTCTTTCCTTTGAGAGTTAGACTATTCTTCTACACTTGAGATAAGAGACAAAATGGCATAGAAAACTGAGCAGGGGCTAGATGTGGAATCAAGAGGAACTATGCTCAAATGCTGTCTTTGATACCAACTATCTAAGTGACCTTGGGTAGCTAACTTCTCTGAGTTTCAGTTTTCTAATTTGTAAAATGGAAATAACAACAATGACTAACATTTACTTATATTTTACATTTGGCAAAGTACTTTATAAATATTTCACTTTGGGAGCCTAGAAGGGGGTAGTGGAATGATGGTGGTGTAAAGGCATAGACTTCTCTGAGTTCTCCCAATTCCCCCTCCAAGAAACATTAAAATAATACCTTAAAATGAATTCTGAAGCAGCAGAACCAATAAAAGAAATGGATGAACAATTTTCTAGCTCAAGACAACTTATAAGGCCATAAGAAAAGATCTGTCTCACTGAGGTGAAAGTGTAATACATTCCCACACAGCCCCTGCCTTGGTAAGGCAGCAGTAGTCCTCAATGTCAGCTGAATCAGTGACAGTGACAGCTTCTGGAGCTCTCAGCTCATAGAAGTAAGGAAGTCAGACAAAGAGTCAGAAGGAGATTGCAGGGGACTCTTGATTGACACTGAAGATTCTGTTGCTTAATCCTATACAATTCCAAGTCCCAGTTCCCTGAGATGAGGATGAGCACCAGCAGAAACAAAGACCCTGAATATAGTTCCAGGGCATAAAAGAGAGCTTATGATCATTCACAGACTAGAGCATAGACGAGGAAAACTGTGACCACTTCTCCTTAGATCATACCACCTCAGAAAAACTGAAAACAAACAGACCCCCAGAATTAGCTTTGAAAACAGCAGCATGAAAAACCTGAAGCTTGGAATAGCATTCACTTCATCTACCCAGCAGTTCCCAATTTTAGCATAAAATATAAATCAAGAAAGGAACAAACAACAGCAAAAAGAACTTAACCATAAAAAGTTACTTTGGACAGTGAAGATTCAAACACAAATCCAGAAGACATCAAAGTCAAAACAGTCACATGAAAACTCAAAGAAAACATGAATTGTTCTCAGGACTGAAAAAAATTACTAGAAGAGTTCAAAAGGAATTTTAAAAATCAAATAAGAGAGGTAGATGAAAAATTGGGGGAAAATAGGAGTTGCAAGAAAACCAGGAAAAAAGTAAAAACTTGGCAAAGGAGGCACAAAAGAAACTAACACCTTTAAAAAATAGATTAGGCCAAATAGTAAAAGAAGTACAAAAATCCACTGAAGAGAAGATCCTTATAAAGTAGAATTGGCCAAATGGGGAAAAAAGGCACAAAAGATCGATGAAGAAAATAATTTCCTAAAAAGTAGGATTGGACAAAGGAAAGGTAATAACCAACCCCATGAGACAGCAACATAGAATAAGACAAAATCAAAAGAATGGAAAAAAAAGAGAAGAAAATGTGAAATATATCATGGAAAAACAATTGACCCGGAAAATAGATCAAGGAGAGATAATTTAAGAATTACTGGGCTACATGAAAGCCATAATGTAAAAAAAAAAGGAGTAAAGTCATCACATTTCAAATGATTATCAAGGAAAACTGCTCTCATATCCTAGAAATAGAGGGTAAAATAGAAATCAAAACAATCCACTAATCACCTCTTGCTAGAGATCCCAAAATGAAAACTCTCAGAAATTCCAGAGCTCCCAGATATTCAAGGAAAAAATATTGCAAGTAGCCAGGAAAAAAAAAAAATATATAAAAAAATATATATATATATATATATATATATGGTGTGTGTGTGTGTGTGTGTGTGTGTGTGTGTATAAAGGGGAGGAAGGATATATGTGATAATAACTTGTGAATGATTTAATTATTCTCAGCAATACAATAATCTAAAATAATTCCAAAAAACTTAGAATGAAAACTGCCAGAGAAAGAAATGATGTAGTCTGAATCCAGACCATACATACTTTTTTTTTTAACTTTATTTTTCTTCAGATTTTTCTGAAGTCTATTTTCTTTTACAACATGATTAATATGGAAATATTTTGCATGACTGCATATGTATAACATATCAAATTTCTTTCCTTTTCAATGAAGGGTGAGGAGAGAGGTAGGAAGAAGATTTGGAATTCGTGATTTTAAAAAATGAATATAAGGAGTGTTTTTACACGTAAATGGATATTTTTTTTTAAGAAACAATTATCTCACTTTATTCTCAAAACAATTGTAGAAGGGAGATGCTGTCATCATCCCTCTTTCATAGATGAAGAAACCCAGGCAGAGAGAAGTTAAATAACTTACTCGGAGACATATAGCTATTAGATGTCAGGCTAGATTTGAGCCTTGTTATTCTTTTTTTTTTTTTTTTTTTTTTTTTTTTTTTTTTTTTTTTTTT
>JAJPUD010015431.1:0-27795 GCA_023553655.1 Myrmecobius fasciatus
TCTCTTTTTCTTCTCTTATTGCTAAAGCTAACATTTCTAATACAATATTAAATAGTAATGGTGACAGTGGGCAGCCTTGTTTCACTCCTGATCTTATTGGGAATGGTTCTAGTTTGACTCCATTACATATGATGCTTGCTGAAGGTTTTAAGTAGATAGTACTAATCATTTTAAGGAAAAGCCCATTTATTCCTATACTCTCCAGTGTTTTTAATAGGAATGGGTGTTGGATTTTATCAAAGGCTTTTTCTGCATCTATGGAGATAATCATATGGTTTTTATTAATTTGGTTATTAATATAATTGATTATGCAAATAGTTTTCCTAATATTGAACCCTGCTGGTCATTTCTTACAGAACAATGATATTCCATGTAAATTTACCATTTCTAATACAATGTTGAATAATAATGGTGATGGTGGGCAATGTTGTTTTACCCCTGATCTTATTGGGAATAGTTCCAGTTTATCCCCATTGCAAATGATTCTTGCTGATGTTTTTAAATAGATGCTACTGATCATTTTAAGGAAAAGTCCATTTATTCCTGTACTCTCTATTGTTTTTAATAGGAAAGGGTGATGGATTTTATCAAATGCTTTTTCTGCACCTATTGAGATAATCATATGGTTTTTATTAATTTGGTTATTGATATAGCCAATTAAGCTAATAGTTTTCCTCACATTGAACTAGCCCTGCGGTCTTAGTTAAAAACCTACTTGGTCATGGTGTGTTATCCTGGGGATGACGTTCTGCAAACTCTTTGCTAATATCTTATTTAACAATTTTGCATAAATATTCATTAGGAAAGTTGGCCTATAATTTTCTCTGTTTTTATCCCACCAGGTTTATGTATCAATGCCATGTTGGTGTCATAAAAGGAATTTGATAGAAATCCTTCTTTCCCTATTTTTAAAAATAGTTTATATAATGTTAGAGTTAATTGCTCTTTAAATGATTGATAGAATTCACATGTTAATCTGGTATGTAATCCTAATTGTGGCTCCTTGGTATTTGAATTGTTGTATAGCCAAGATTAAGCTATCCAGCTAAACTGAGCATTATCTTTCATGGAAGAAGATGGACATATAATGATATAGGTGACCTATTTCTAATGAAAAAAACCAGATCTGAACAAAAAATTTGACTTTCAAACACAGAACTCAAGATAAGCACGAAAAGGTAAAAAGGGAAGAACTCTTGAGAACTATATTTCTATTACATTTATACTTAGAGAATGAGGGTATAATTTTATTTTATTTTGATAATATGGAAAAGAAACTAGAGGTAGAAAGGAGATCATAATGGAAAAGGAGGTAAAATAAGGAAATTACATCTCACAAAAAGGCAAAGAAAATCTATTATAATTAAGGGAAAGAAGGGAGGGGGATGAGCATTGTGTGAATCTCATTCTCATCAGATTTGGCTCTAAGAGATATTTGGTTTCACAGAGAAACGTCCCATTTTATAGGGAAGTGGGAGGGAAAGAAGGAAAAGAAAGGGAAAGACTAATGGAAGGGAAAATAGAAAAATGAGGGAGAAAGATGTAAAAAAAGGGGACTGTACAGGGGCAGGACTTTTTGAGGGAGGTGGTCATCAAAAGCAAAATACTGGGAGGAGTGAAGGTAGATAGGAATAAGAAAAGCATAATCAAGGATAAATAATATGACAGGAAATACAGAATTAGTTATTTTAACTATGAATGTGAATGGAATGAACTCACCCATAAAATGGAAGCAGATAGCAGACTGGATTAAAAACCAGAATCCTACAATATCTTGTTTACAAGAAATACATTGAAACCACTTGAAACCACTTCCATATAAAGTGGGACAAGTTTCTCTGTGAAACCAAATATCTTAGAGCCAAATCTGATGAGAATAAGATTCATACAATGCTCATCCCTCTCCCTTCTTTCCTTCAATTATAATAAATTTTCTTTGCCTTTTTGTGAGATGTAATTTCCTTATTTTACCTCCTTTTCCCTCTTTTTCCAATATGATCCCCATTCTACCTCTAGTTTCTTTTTCATATTATCAAAATAAAATCAAATTATAGCCCTATTCTCTAAGTATACCCATAATAGAAATATAGTTCTGAAGAGTTCTTTCTTTTTTACCTTTTCATGCTTCTTTTGAGTTCTGTGTTTAAAGGTCATTTTTTTTTGTTCAGAATGACCCCTAGCCTATTCATAAATAATATGATTATATATAAGCATTATTAATAAATTAACATTTTACATAAATTTATAGCATTGGAATTGTCATACATATACAATATAATAGAGACAGAAAAATCTTACTAAGAAAAATTAAAGTTAAAGAAGAATTTCTATACCAACTGTAGAAGTTATGAAAAATTTTAAAATAAATGATGGGGTAGAAGGTAACATGCTGAGACATTATTGGATTAATTTTATGTCTGTATTAACAATGTAATTGTATTATAATTATGCCCCCATATTGCATTAAAATAGCAGTAGGATTTTACTTAAGTTCACACATTGCCTATTTTTAAAATTCTGTTCCATTAATTATTGCTGACTAATTTTGTAACAAAAAAAGCAAAAATTAGTTCATATTGTTATATACAAATAATATTTTAATGTTCAGGAACAAGTCGGAGGTTTGTAATGGGGTAGAAGACTTGAAATCTGGGACAAAAAAGCTAATTACTTATTGTATTCCTGATTTTTCACTTCAAGATATAATAGTTTAAGAGATCACTTTCACTGATTTTTTAAAAAAGTATCATATAAAAAGTTAGCTGGTCTCTTGAATATGCTCAATTTTTCCTTTTTATAATTTTCTTTTAGTATTACTTTTTCTCCTCATTATTATTGTTTCTTTTTACACTATTGACAATTCTTTATATGGAAATTTCAACCCCACACCAGAAGTCTATCTTGTAACAAAGAACAACACTTGGTAAGCAAAACCAATTAAAACAATACAGTAGATATTCTTCAACTATCATTTCCCACTTTTCTTTCAAGGAAAGGGAAATATGTTTCCTCATAAATAATTTAAAAAATGGCCATAGTATTTAATCTGAATTGAGCTACCATTTATTTTGTATATTATTCTACTAGTTTTGTTTCCTTCAATCTTCACCACCTCTAGATTAGTGTATCCCAATAGAGTTATTCTACTTCAAAACATTCTCCTCTGAACTCCCAAAGTAATCTTCTCAATTCCAAGTATGTGCATGTCATTCTCCCTCTGCAATAAATTTTAGCAGTTCTCTATTACTTCTAGAATCAAATAAAATACCTCAACTTGGCATCAATTTTTTTTAAATCCAGACTATTTCCTCTTTTTTCCAGCCTATTTACACTTCATTTACTCAACAAATATGCCGTATTTACTATTCCTTGAATATGATTCTCCATTTCCCATCCCTGTGATTTTTATCCTGATGATTTCCCATCCCTATATTACTCTTTCTTTATCTCTTATTTTGTCTGGTTTCCTTTAATAATAAACTCAAATTCCACATTCAATAGAAGGAGTAACTTGCTTCTACTAGCTGTTAGTGATTGATTTTAAGAAATTGTCTTATAATTTAATTTGTTTTTAATTTTATGTATCTAATTTTTGCTTGTCTTTTCCTTCATTAGGTTCGACTATATGGTATATTGGATAAAGTGCCAAGAGTGAAGTCAGGAACACTCATCTTTGTGATTTCCAATCTGGCCTCACAAACAGTTAATAATTGTGTGACTCTATGTAAGTAACTTAATCCTATTTACCTCAGTTCCTCATCTGTAAAATGAGTGGGCAAAAGAAATGACAAACCATTGCTGTATCTCTGAAAAGTAAACCCCACATTTCAGTCATAAAGAGGCAGACACAACTGCAAAGTTTCAACAACAATGGTAACAAAACTTCTCCAGTAGAATGTGAGGTTCTTAAGGAGAGAAAACATTTTTTTTGTTATTGTTGCTCTTTTAATCTATTGTGTTTAAAGCACGATCACTTAGTAAACTCTTAATGAACACATATTGGCTGACTTATTGAAGAATTACATGAATTGATCCAAAGCAAAACAGGTAAACAAACAAAATGACTAATGTAAAAGAAAGGAAAAGAATACTGTCATCAGAACTTGAATTAAGTCAATGACCAATCTTGATTTAAAATGATGAAACATACTTTCCTCTTCTCAGTAGAAAGGTGCTAATTTATTCTCTGTGAAACAAGGCCTATGTTTCAGACAAGGTCAGTGTATTTATTTGTTTTGCTTTAACAATAATCTTTTTTAATTAAAAAAGAAGATAATAGCATCTATCTCCTACATTTGTTATGAGGATTAAATGAAGTAATATTTATAAAGCATCCAACAGAGATTTTCAAATAGGAGGCACTTACTAAATGTTTCTTTACTTACTTTTTTTTTTTCTACCCTATATCACACATTCAGAACCACTAATCTACCCGTTAGAAAACAATATCATACTTGGTAGAGTTTTGAACCTGGAAGTGCACAGATTAAGGTTTAATAATACTAGCTGTAAGGTACTGGGTATGTCGCTTAATCTTGTACAGTCAAGTTTTCCCATAGTAAATTAAGAATAAAAACAGGTCCTAGTTCATAAGGTTTTTTTTTTTTTTTTTTTAAATGAGGATCAAAAAGATAATGTTCATAAATTATTTTTAAAAATTTAAAGTACAATATAATTTTGACATTTTTTATTATCTCTTAGATTTCATCTTAGTCCAATAGAGTTCATATAGAACTCATGGCATAGGTCACTATTCTATTATTATTCTTTCACATGAGTGAATACATTGATTCCTTTTTATAACTGAATAAAAAATGGATTGCAAAAAAATATTCTTTTTTTAATATAAGAAGGGGTGCAATCAAGAAGGGGAATTAAAAAAGAAAATGAAAACACAATAAAAAAATCAACAACACATTTTTAAAAAGAGTAATTAAATGAGTCAGATATATTAACAAAGTGTCAAACTTGTTAACTGTGTTAGTGAGCTTCAGCATTTCACATATGAAACTCTGCTGAAACTCGGTTGCCTCAACCATCTGTGAAAGGAGAATAATAACTAACACTATTACAAGGCTATTGTAAGGAAAGCATTTTGCAAACACCTAAGTGCTATATAAATGTTATTATTAATATTAATAAAGTATACAATTAAATCTTTTGCTTCTGTATCTTCACACAAGCAGCCCCAATTTCTGTAATTAATTAATTTTCTTTCTGGTGCCTCTTAGAGATCTCAATTGTACCCAAGGCACAGCTCAAAAGGTATCTCTTAAATTATTTTCCCTTAAAATTTTAATTAATTATATGCCTATTGTATGCCCCAAGTAGGAGATAATGTAGTGGAAAAAAAGTACCCGATTTCATTCTAACACTTAGAACAATCCTTTGAATATGGACTAGACATGTGACCTTAAGAGAATTAGGAAGGTGAAAATAGAAATCAAATGAATTTTGGCAACTTCTCTGCATAAAATATAGTCCCAGGGAGTTTTTTGTGAAGCTAAATGATTTGCCTATACTCAAAGAAATAATATGTCAAGAGACAATATTTATATCCAGATATTTGCTTCTAAAACCTTTTGTCTATTATGTCACAATACTTTTCCAAACTTTCCCTATAGAAAAACTACTGGTGGCACAATGGATACAATGTATATTTGAAATCAGAATGACCTGAGTTCAAGTCCTGTCTGATATATAATAGTTGTGTGACCATGAGCATACCACTTACCTTTCAGTGCCCTCAAAAAATTCTCTTCAGATTTAAATGTGACAACCAAGTTGCTGATTTGTATCCATAGGGGAGTTTATACATTTGGAGTTACTTATATATACCAGAGGTTAATGTATATACACTAATATATAAAATACACATATATAAAATAATAAATTTGCAAGACTTTGTACTGGGCATTGCCTTCAAGGAGCTTACATTCTGCTGAAGGGAAGAAGGGAGATAACAAATTTATGTTAGATAACATGGAAATAAAATTTATGCACACACACATTACTAAGGTGTTCAAAAATGTTGTTGTGGTTTTGGAAAAAGCGAGAAATTCTGAATGGTGGAGGTGAAAAAGAAATGTATACTCCAGGAGTGGGAGACCATCTCTGAAAAAGACATACAAGCAGCAGAGAGAATATCATGTCCTGGGAACAACTAGTAGGTCAGTTTAATAAATGAGCATGTTCAATGTGAAGTAATACAAAATGACACTAGAAATGGAGGAAGAATCCATGGTGTAGATTTCTTTGGTAGACAAGTTAGATTTTTATAATTTATCCTAGAAGCAAGTTGTTAAATAGGAGAGTAATATGGTCATTTTGGGAGTTTAGGCAAATCATGATGAGGGCCTGAAGTAAACTATGAGCAGGGAAGGAAGGGGATGGTTTGGGAGAAAGATGTCATGGAAATAGAATTAAAAAGACATGTATTTGAAGAGTGAAAATGAGATAAAATCATCGATGACTCTAAGATTACAGACCTAGATGATTCTTAACTAAAATTCTCTCTCTGTCTTTCTCTGTCTGTCTCTCTGCATGTGTGAATATGTATAAACACTTACACATGTACACATGTTTGTATGCATGTGTGCATATATATACACAGACATACACAAACATAAACACCATATTCTGGTCACTTTAGCATAGAGCAATGGCTCTCAAAACTAAACTGTAACAGAATGGTAAAAATACATGCATGTTTTTTTTTTTTTTTTTTTACCAGTTTAAATTATGTTTTTGATGAAATTGACATACATATTATACATATATACATATAGATGCATTTGTACCTATATATGCATGTGTGCATTTTGTGGTTGAGGTTTTAATGTGTGCATATGTGTGTATATATATATATATATATATGCATCTACATATATGTATGCTTTTATATACATATGTTTACCTGCATATTTAGACAAATATTTTCAAAATTTCTACCATGAAGTGCTCCATTTTCCACAGCATTAGCAGCATGATTATTGGCAGCTCAAGAAACATACTTTGGGAACTGGAGGAAAAAAGGAAGACTTGAGAGAATCGAGATTTAAACAGAAAGAAAAAGAAAAGTTATTTATGAAAGTTTAATGTTAAAAGTAAAGTAAAACTTATGCAGATTAAATTTTGTCCTAGATTGGCTGTGGGGAAACACTGGCTTTCCATTTCATTATTTCATTTTCAGTTACATAGCATTTGCAAAGAAACCTTTTTATTAAAAATGTGAAAAATATTAAACATGTAAACAAATCTAATTCCATTGGCAAATTCTGAGAAAGAAATGAGAAAGTGGTCTTATTACATTACCAGGTGGCTTACAATTCTAATTCCTCATTCCCTAAAAAAGAAATCATATTAAAATAGATTTTCCTTTAAAAAAATGTTCAATGCCATTGCATGGTAGAAATAGTATATGAGATAGGCACAAACATCCAGAATGCATACCAGAAGACATCATTTTCAAGTCAGTCATCTCACTTACAAAGCAGAGTGTGTCTTCATTGGCAGTGTATATTTGGCAGTTCCGTCTGGTTGCATTTTTAATGATAGTTAAAAATATCATCTACTGTAGCCAGTGTATCATAGGATCTTTTCATTATTTGACAGTTTTGACAGACATTATTGATTTGGCCAGAAACGGCAGCTAACCAGAAGGGGACAATGTGACAGTTTTATGTAACAAAAGGCACAGTGTCATGTCAACTGAACTAAATGTTGTACAGAGTGACAGCAGGACAAAAACTCCTTTCAGACTTAATTTTCTGCTTCATTTTTTCCCCCTACCATCAATACATAAGGCAGTGCAATAGGTGACACAAATTAGCAGGATGGAGCGAAAGGTCTCTTCCTGCCTCTGTTGCTGTACTTGACTACTTTCCACTATGGTCCTTGCAATTATTTTAGGTTGAATGAGCAAGAAGAGCAGCTTATAGCAATCAACCTACCCCTATAGGAGAAAATATATCCCTTATCAGGATGCTTTATATGTTTCTCCTAGGTGGCTTTTGGGGAAAAGATCAAAGAAAAAAAAAATCCCCCATCTGCTAGGTCATGCCTACAAGACACATTCTGTCAAGTCTTAAAAGCAACAACAGCTTTGCCTGTGGGATACCTATAATTATTATGCGGGGCAGCCCTAGGCCTGCTGCTGTGCATTGTTCTGCTAACACAAGACAGAGAGAGAACAGTGGCTCCAGGCTGTGAGTTGATCAAGTGAAACTTTTCGATTTTGTTCTCATGAGGATCCTTCATCGTGGGCCGACCACGAGTGCCTGTCTTTGGCCTTCCTTTGGACTCAGCAGATTGAATCTGTCATGCTGAGTTAAACAATGACTCTACGACATAAGCTTTCTGGGCCTTGTCATTTTTTTCCTCCTAATTCAATCTACGTTTAATCAATGAAAGCAATTTCTTGTTTGTTTAAGTCGACTATCCAATGGATTTTGGGGATTTTCTAATAATATACCTTCACCTTGACCCTCTCCATTCTCCACTCCCAGCCTTTGAACTTTGAGTACTCTTTCAAGATTGGGATTATTGGCAATGGTGATTCTTTAGCACTACTGAGCTGCTCACTACCTCTGTATCTTCTCTTATATGAACATTGATTGGAAATTTGCAAGCATGGAAATTACACACACACACACACACACACACACACATAGACATAAAAGAGAAAAAATCAAGCAGCCTTGAACATGACAAAAATCAAAAGGATATCTTCATTAGAATTGGTGGGATTCTGATACCATTCTTAGATAACAAAATAGAAGTTGCTTTTCTTTGGCCATTTATTTGCCTTAGGAATGTAAAGCCCTGCCTCTTCTAGTCACAGGCTATCACTGTTATTGAAGAGTAGCCAGTAGTGACTTATGCAAGTTCAAGGACTTTATTGATCGGTCTAGCTGTTCTTAATCAAAATCTGTCTTCCTTTCCACTCATGGTGATTAAATAAGTCTAAGGAGCTTGACATCAAGACTTTAACTTTTTATTGGTTCTTGGCACTCTCAAAAAGTGCTGAGCTCAACATTTTAGTAACTAACAATCACCAGCCAAGAAAGTGAAATATCAGATAAACTTTGGGGCAAATGGCATCACTTATATGTAAAAAACTAATTAAATCTGCTCAAGATAAATCAGTGATAGTCTAAGTGCTTAGACAAGGGAAGAAAGACCCTCTTTCAATATGTGTATGTTTAAACACACATGTATATGCACATATAGTGTTTTGCTATATTAAAATACAATTTTAAAAATGTTTAAAATTTTTTGGTCTTAAAAACTTGTGATGGAATTGTGGCAGGTATGCAGTAGTGAAAGTATGTACCAATTCAGTATTCTTTTGTGAGCAATAACACATGAATAAAGAAATCACAAGAAAGAATAATGAAAGAAGTCATGTTTAAGAGTTCTGACTCTGAAGAAGTAGCAATGAATTTGGAGAGCTAGGAGGTTCATTTATCTCTATCATGGAATTCCTTTGGATGGATAAGCTATGCTATTCTACTCTGGAGAAACCCAATAGAATTTGTCCTATTATTAAGGGTATGAAAATAGAGATGAGTTGCTGATCCCCAGTCAAGAGAAAAGATAGAAATTAGGACGTAGATTTTGAGACATATACATGACAGGGAAAGTGAAGCAGACTTTAGCTGCCTTATTGTCTTCTACTAGCACATATAGCTTTCAGGAAAGATACCAGATATCCTAAAATTATATTTATTAGTCTAAGGCTTTGACTATTTTGTGAATGAAAAACTGCATTTTTTTGGCTCAGCTTTTAATTAGAATTAAGCTGAGTATGAAATTATCTAATTTTTGCCCTCTCTGTAGCTTAGAGGAAGCCAGAGTAGAACATGGTTTAGAAATCATGTATTAAATTGAAATTAGATGTTTAAAACATAAGCATTTTATCTTATCACTTTGAAACCCAGATTTACTCTCAAATACTATCACACAGCAACTTCTCTTTCTTTTAGATCTGCAACACTCAGATGTAGCATTCTATCAAGATCCTGAATGCTGTTATCTTTAGGACCTGTAGCAATCAAGCAACAAGTCATTAACCTCCTACTATTTGCCAGATAATGCTAGATGCCAGTAATATAATCCAAATCTTCCTACTCAATGAACCCTTGGTTCCTTTTATCTCTAAAAATTCATATAGAATCCCCTATCTTGCAATTAAAGATTATCAAATCTTGACAACTTTCTATTCTTCAATATTTTTTATTACAAACTCTATAACAAACTTCCTGCCCTCGAGAGGCTTAAATAGTCTGGGGGACTTGAATCAATATATGGACATATAAGTAATTAATATATATATAATGTATATATATATATATATACAAATAAATATAAGGAAGAAAAGAAAAAAGAAACATTATTAAGTCCTTAGTATATATTAGGTACTATGCTAACTACATTCCAGATATTATCTCAAGGTAGTTTTGGAGGGGGAAGCATTAACAGCTAGGGTGAACAGAAAAGACTTCATGTAGGTGATGCATAAATTAGCTTTTGAAAGATGTAAATTATTCCAGGAGGCAGCAGTAAGGATGTAGTTCGCTCTAGGCATAAGGCAACAGTCATTACAATAAATATAGAGTCTTATGGAAGTAATATTTGCTAGAAGGTAGGTATAGCTGATATATAGAGTAAATTAAGTGGAATTTTGTTTAACAAAACTAGAAAAGGATATTGGAGACAGATTGTAAAAGTCTTTATAAATAAAACTGAGCTTATCTTTGATCGTAGAGACAGTACTGAGCCTTCGAAGTTTATAGGCTGGAGACTTACCTGAAGTTTCACCTTAGGACAATTACTTTAACATTTGTCATCTAGGTAAGAAATAATAAGGGCCTGAAGTAGAATTGTGGTTATGAAAATAGAGATGAGGGAGTAAAAGCAAGATATGTGGAGATACAAACACTGGTATTTGGAATTGATTGTATATATAGGGCAAGGACTAATAAAGTATCAATGATAATACCAAGGTTTCAAGCCTGGTTGACTAGAAAAATGACAATGAAGTAAACAGAAAAAAAAAAGTAAGAAAAGTTTTTTTTTTTTTTTTTTTTGAAGAAAAGTGAATAGATGTTTTTTGACATTTTGAGTTTCAGATTCTGGACATAGAATTTGAAATATACAGTAAGTATCTGGATAGGCATTACTGAAGCTCAAGAAAAAGATAAGAGCAAGATGTGTAGATCTTAGACTCATAATAGAGATGGTAAATAAATATGTAGAAGCTGATAAGATCACTATTAAGAAATTACAAGGAGATTAAAAGATCCAAACTAGAGCTTTAAGTTATGCAGAATTAGAGAAATAATGGGAATGATGAAACCTTAAAGTAGAAAAAAACAAGAGTTTCCTTGTAGAAACAAAATCTTTAAGTGGGTTTTAAGAGATCACACAGACTCAGTTCACAAATGCTATCTACTAGAGAGTTTGATTAAAGCTTCCAAAATTACAAAGTTTTTAAAGAAAAATATTCTTTTTTTTTTGCTGGGTGATCTTGGGTTAGCAGTAGCCCATGAACTGCCTAATGGACTGAATCCATTTTGCAATAATATATACTATTGAGAGAGAAAGGGAAGGAGGGAAAGATACAGATAGATTGAAAAAGAGAGAGAGAAAGAGATATAGGCAAAGAAGACAGATAGAAAAACAAGCAGGTGGGTCATCTATTGATTGTTATCGATCCAGGTTCTGATAGGACTAATATTTGTAAGTTTCCTGAAGTACTCTGCTCCTTGCTCTAATGCAGAAAATGGAGATACGGGGGCGGGAGGTGGGGGTGGGGCCTGAGACAAGATATGGGAGTAAAGACATGACTCTTTGTATCCTCCTCTGACCTTCTCTCAAATTAACAATAAAATAAGCCTCTGAACTGATCTTTAAGTCAATGAATGCAGAAATATTTGGACCACAAAACACTGCTTGCAGAAGATACCTTTGAAAAACTTCATAATAGGTCTGTTTCAGTCAGGTAGCGGGGTAAGCAGTTTGCTCGGTGCAGCTCCAAAACAGAAGGCAGAGAACTGGGTGGGACTTAGCCCCAGCATGGCAGAAAATCCAAACACCAGGGGAGTGTTTCTGAGGCACTCAGGACACTCTGCCCTGATTGCCCAGATTTGCCTTTTATAAGGAGTAAATTGGGCTAAGTCCAGCACCTAATTAGCAGAATTGCCCCAGGGCAAACTATCACAGCCCTGATAGATTATCTCTAGCTTTAAACAGACCCCAAGCTTTCTAAAAAATGAGTAAGAAGCAAAAGAGAGGTTTTATGGAGAGAAAGAAGGGGAGACCCCAGATCCTGAGGTTCCTATAGGGAAAGCAATTCCAGGGGAAGCCATCAAGGGAGATATAACCTGGTTATATAAATGGGGTAATGAACTGAGATCAATGCAAGAAGGATATAATGCCCTGCAAAAGAGTTAGGAAAAAGACACAAATTTATTGAAAAACAAAATTGGTGAAGTGGAAAAAAAATGCAATGAACAAATTGGCCAGTTACAAAAGGACCTTAAAAAGGTAACTGAAGAAAACAACACTTTAAAAATAAGAATTGAACAAATGCAAGTGAATGACTCAATAATCAAGAACCAGTCAAACAAAAACAAAAAAATGAAAAATTAGAAGAAAATATGAAATATCTCCTAGGAAAAACAACTGACTTGGAAAATAGATCTAGGAGAGACAATCTAAGCATTATTGGACTTCCTGAAAGCCATGATGAAAAAAAGAATCTAAACACTATCTCCCAGGAAATCCTGAAAGAAAACTGCCATGAGGTTGTAGAATCAGAAGGCAAAATCACCATTGAAAGAATTCACCAATCACCTCCTGAAAGAGAGCCCAAAATTAAAACCCCAAAGAATATCGTGGCCAAATTTCAGGACTATCGCACAAGGAAAAGATATTACTAGCAGCTACAAAGAAACAATTCAAATACCAATGATCTATAATTAGAATCACACATGATCTGTCAGCTTCCACATTGAAGGATTGAAGTGCCTGGAACCAGATAATCCGAAAGGCAAAGGAACTTGGATTACAGCCAAGAATAACCTATCCAGCTAGAATGAGCATTATCCTCCAGGGAAGAAGATGGTCATTTAATGATATAGGTGAATTTCACCTATTTCTAATGAAAAGACCAGATCTCAACAAAAAATTTGACCTCCAAACACACAACTCAAGAGAAGCATAAAAATGTAAAAAGGAAAGGACTCTTGAGAACGTTATTTCTATTATGGAGATACTTAAAGATTGGGGGTATAATTTGATAGTAATTCAATAATATGAAAAAGAAAATTAGAGGGGGAAGGCTATCATACTGGGGGAAAGAGGTTAAAAAAAAGGAGAAAAAAGTAAGGTAAAATCTCATGAATAGGCAAAGAAAACCTAATATAATTGAGAAAAAGAGGGGAGGGAGATGAGCATTGTGTAAATCTTACTCTCATTAGATTGGGCTCTAAAAGTGTATATCAGATACATTTGGTTTCACAGAGAAACTTGTCCTTCCTTATAGGGAAGTGGAAGGGAAAGGAGGAAAAGAAAGGGATAGACAAATAGAAGGTAAATTAGAAGAATAAGGGGAAAAGAGTAAAAAAGGGGGAAGGGCTCTAAAGGGGGGAGGATTTTGTGGGGGAGGGGGCCATCAAAAGCAAAATACTGAGGAAGGGGGAAGGGAGAAATGGGAAAGAAAGGTAAAAACATAACTTGGCTAAATAAGATTGCAGGAAATACAGAATTAGTTATTCTAACTGTGAATGTGAATGGGATGAACTCTCCCATAAAGCAGAAATGGATAGCAGACTGGATTAAAAACCAGAATCCAACAATATGTTGTCTACAAGAAACACATCTAAAGTATAGTGACACATACAGGGTGACAGTAAAAGGCTGGAGCAGAACCTATTATGCTTCAGGTGAACAAAAAAAAAGCAGGGGTAGCAATCCTGATATCAGATCAAGTAAAAGCAAAGAAAGATCTAATCAAAAGAGATAAGGAAGGAAACTATATTCTATTAAAGGGTACCATAAATAATGTAGCAATATCAATACTAAATATATATGCACCAAGTGGTATAGCATCCAAATTCCTAGGGCAGAAATTAAGAGAGATGCAAGAAGAAATAGACAGCCAAACTATACTAACGGGGGATCTCAACCTTGCTCTCTCAGAATTAGATAAATCAAACCACAAAATAAATAAGAAAGAATCTAGGGAGGCAAACCAATTGTTAGAAAAGTTAGGTATGAAAGATCTTTGGAGAAAATTGAATGGAGACTATAGGGAGTTTACTTTTTTCTCAGCGGTTCTTGGAACTCATACAAAAATTGACCATGTGTTAGGGCATAAAAACCTCAAAATCAAATGCAGAAAGGCAGAAATAATAAATGCATCTTTTTCAGATCATGATGCAATAAAAATCACATGCAATATAAGACCAGGAGAAATAGACCAAAAGTTAATTGAAAATGAAATAATCTAATCCTGAAGAATGAATGGGTGAAAGAGCAAATCATAGACACAATCAATTATTTCATCCAGGAGAATAATAATAATGAAACAACATACCAAAATTTGTGGGATATGGCCAAAGAGGTTATAAGGGTCAATTTTATATTTCTTGATGCTTACTTGTATAAAATACCGAAATAGAAGATCAACGAATTGGTCTTATTATTAAAAAAAAAAAAATACAAAAAAGAACAAATTAAAAACCCTCAACTAAATACCAAATTGGAAATTCTAAAAATAAAAGGGGAAATTAATAAAATTGAAAATAAGAAAACTATAGAATTAATAATTAAAACTAAGAGTTGGCTTTATGAAAAAACCAACAAAATAGATAAGCGTTTAGTTAATTTGATAAGAAAAAGGAAAGAGGAAAATCAAATTGTTAGTCTCAAAAATGATAAGGGAGAACTTTCCTCCAAAGAAGAGGAAATTAGAGTAATAATTAGGAGTTACTTTGCCCAACTTTATGCCAGTAAGTTTGATAATCTAAAAGAAATGGAGGAATATCTACAAAAATATAGATTGCTCAGGTTAATAGAAGAGAATATAAATTATTTAAATAGCCCCATATTAGAAAAAGAAATAGAACTAGCTATTAACCAACTCCCTAAGAAAAAATCTCCAGGGCCAGATGGATTTACATGTGAATTCTACCAAACATTCAAAGAACAATTAATTCCAATACTACACAAACTATTTGAGAAAATAGGGACAGAAGGTATACTGCCAAAATCCATCTATGAGACCAATATGGTGCTGATAGCTAAACCAGGTAGGGTGAAAACAGAAAGAAAACTATAGACCAATTTCCCTAATGAATATTGATGCAAAAATTTTAAATAATATTTTAGCAATGAGATTACAGAAAGTCATCCCCAGGATAGTACACTATGATCAAGTAGGATTTATACCAAGGATGCAGGGCTGGTTCAATATTAGGAAAACTATCAGCGTAATTAATTATATTAATAACCAAACTAACAAAAACCATATGATTATCTCAATAGATGCAGAAAAAATATTTGATAAAATCCAACACCCTTTCCTATTAAAAACACTAGAGAGTATAAGAATAAATGGGCTTTTCCTTAAAATGATCAGTAGCATCTATTTAAAACCATCAGCAAGCATCATATGTAATGGAGACAAACTAAAACCATTCCCAATAAGATCAGGAGTGAAACAAGGATGCCCACTGTCACCATTATTATTTAATATTGTATTAGAAATGTTAGCTTTGGCAATAAGAGAAGAAAAAGAGATAAAAGGAATCAGAATAGGTAATGAAGAAACCAAATTATCACTCTTTGCAGATAACATGATGGTATACTTAGAGAACCCTAAAGACTCAACTAAAAAACTACTAGAAACAATTCACAACTTTAGCAAAGTAGCAGGATTCAAAATTAATCCACATAAATCATCAGCATTTTTATATATTACCAACAAAGTTCAGCAGCAAGAGATACAAAGAGAAATTCCATTCCAAATAGCAGATGATAGGATAAAATATTTGGGAATCTATCTGCCAAGGAAAAGTCAGAAACTATATGAACTAAACTACAAAACACTTTCCACACAAATAAAATCAGACCTAATCAATTGGAAAAATATTATGTGCTCATGGGTAGGCAGAGCGAACATAATAAAAATGACAATACTACCCAAACTAATCTACTTATTTAGTGCCATACCAATCAAACTCCCAAGAAATTATTTTACAGATCTAGAAAAAATAGTAGCAAAGTTCATTTGGAAGAACAAAAGGTCAAGGATTTCAAGGGAATTAATGAAAAAAAGGCAGATGAAGGTGGCCTTGCTGTACCAGATCTAAAACTATATTATAAAGCAGTGGTCATCAAAACCGTTTGGGACTGGCTAAGAAATAGAGCAGTTGATCAGTGGCACAGGATAGGTTATCAGGCCAACCTAGGCAATAACCTTAACAATCTAGTGTTCGATAAACCCAAAGACCCCTGCTTTTGGGATAAATACTCACTATTCAGCAAAAACTGCTGGGAAAATTGGAAACTAGTGTGGAAGAAATTAGGGCTTGACCATACCTAACACCACATACCAAGATAAGGTCTAAATGGGTTTATGATCTAGATATAAAGGGACTTTGTAAGCAAGTTAGAGGAACGTAATATATTTTATCTCTCAGATCTGTGGAGATGGAATAAATTTATGTCCAAAGAAGACCTGGAACTCCTAATTGAACACCAGATGGATAATTTTGATTATATTAAGTTAAAAAGTTTCTGTACAAATAAAACAAATGCGGACAAAATTAGGAGGGAAGCATCAAATTGGGAAATCATCTTTACATTTAATGGTTCTGATAAAGGCCTCATTTCTAAAATATATAGAGAATTGTCTCATATCTATAAGAATTCAAGTCATTCTTCAATACATAAGAGGTCAAGGGATATGAACAGAAAATTTTCAGATGATGAAATTAAAACCATCTCTAATCATATGAAAAGTTGCTCCAAATCACTATTGATCAGAGAAATGCAAATTAAGACAACTCTGAGGTACCACTACACACCTGTCAGATTGGCTAAAATGACAGGAAAAGATAACGATGAATGTTGGAGGGGATGTGGGAAAACTGGGACACTAATACATTGTTGGTGGAACTGTGAACGGATCCAACCATTCTGGAGAGTAATTTGGAGCTATGCTCAAAAAGTTGTCAAACTGTGCATACCCTTTGACCCAGCAGTGTTTCTACTGGGCCTATATCCCAAAGAGATCTTAGCGGAGGGAAAGGGACCCACGTGTGCCAGAATGTTTGTGGCATTCCTTTTTGTAGTGGCTAGAAACTGGAAACTGAATAGATGCCCATCAATTGGAGAGTGGCTGAATAAATTATGGTATATGAATGTTATGGAATATTATTGCTCTGTAAGAAATGACCAGCAGGACGATTTCAGAGAGTTCTGGAGAGACTTGCATGAACTGATGCTGAGTGAAACGAACAGAACCAGGAGATCATCATACACGGCAACAACAGTATTACATGATGATCAATTCTCTTGGACATGGCTCTCTGCAACAAAGAATTGTCTCAAACCAGTTCCAATTGTTTACTGAAGAAAACCATATACACCCAGAGAAAGGGATATGAAATATGGACCACAATGTAATATTTTCATGATCTCTATTGATATTTGCTTGCATTGAGATGCCTTTCTCTGATTTTCTTTTTTTTCTTGAAGATAGGATTTTTCTTGCATAACTTGTCAAGTATTTCAGCATTATTAACATGTAGTGGACTTCCTGCCATCTAGGGGAGGGGAGGGGACTGGGGGTAAAATTTGTAATGGAAAGCTTTGTAAAGATCAATGCTGGGGAACTACCCATACATATGTTATACAATAAAAAGCTTCAATAAAAAGAAAAAAAAGAATTGCATGAGTTGTTTTGGAAAAAAAACAATAACAATAAAATGACCTTTGATTCTGACTGTCTACTAATAAATCAAAATATAAACATAGTGAGTTTAAATTGTACTGGCAATGTTACTGTTATTGACTTGCCTCCAGTAGAAGAGTGGAAAAAGTATTTTAATAGAGAAGAGAAATTTTAAAACCATACTACTCTTTATTTTTAATAGTATTTTTTCCCACTTATTTGTCAAGGCAATTTAGAATTCATTTAGAACAAGATATTGAATTCCAAATTTTTCTTCTTTCCTCCCTCCTTCATCTCTTCTCTTCTGAAAGCGTAGGCAGTTTGATATAGGTTACGCATATGCTATCATGGAAAATTTTTCCATGTTAATCTCAGTTGTGAAAGAAGAAATGGATTAAAAAGGAAGAAAACATGAAAAAAAATCTTTGATCTGCATTCAGTCTCCATCAATTCTTTATTTGATATAGATAGCATTCTCCTTCATTAAGTTTTTTGTACTTGTCTTAGATCTTTGTGCTGCTAATAGTTGATCATCACACAATGTTGTTGATACTTTGTACTATGATTTTTGATTCTACTCATTTTACTTTCTACTGGTTCATAAATGTATTCCCAGGTTTTTCTGAAGTCTGCCTGTTTTATCAATTCTTACTGAATAACGATATTCCATTATATTCATATGCCACAGCTTGTTCAATCAATCCCCAGTTGATGGACAACCCTTCAGTTCCCAATATTGTGCCACCAAAGATGACTGCTATTAATATTTTTGCACATGTAGGTCCTTTGCCTTTGTGATATAACTCTAATAGTGCTATTGCTGCATCAAAATGTATGCATGATTTTATTGCTCTTTGGGCATAGTTCCAAATTGCTCTCTGGAATGATTGGATAAGTTCACCACTCCACTAGCAGTGCATTAGTGTCCCAATTTTCCCACATGCTCTTCAATATTTATCATTTTCCTTTTTTGTCATGTTAACCAATCTGATAGGTATAAGATGGTACTTAAGAGTTTTTTTAAATTTAATTTTTATAGTTGATAGTGATTTATAATTTTTTATATGCCTATAAATGCATGGCTTTACTTTCTTCATCTGAAAATTCACTATTCATATCCTCTCAACATTTATTAATTGGGGAATGACTTGTCTTCTTATAAATATAACTATTTCTCTATGTATTTGAGAAATGAGGTCTTTATATAGACCGAGACACTTGTAAAGGTTGATTCTCAATTTTGTTTTCTTCCTAATCCTGGTTGCATTGGTTTTATTTATTCAAAAGCCTTTAAGTTAGTGTAATCAAACTGATATATTTCATATTTTGTAATGCTCTCTACCTCTAGTTTGGTCATGAATGTGTAACTCATTTAATTTCTCCTTTAAGAGTTTGGATGTTTTATCACTTTGTGAATATATATTTAATATTGTTATTACCATATTATCTATGGTACCTTTTAGCAAGATATAGTTTCCTTCCTAATTCCTTTTAATTAATTAGATCTATTTTTGCTTTTTCTTTGTATAAGATCAGAATTATTAACCTTACTTTTTTTTTTTTTAACTTCAACTGAAGCATAATAAATTCTGTTCCAGCCTCTTCTTTATTCTGTGTGTATCTTTCTTTTTTCAAGCATGTTTTATATAAACAACATGTTATAGGATTCTGGTGTTTGCTCCCCTCTGCTATCCACCTCTGATCTTTTAATACTAAAACTGTTGTGTCCTTTTAATCTTGATTATGGCTCTCCAATATATGAATTATTTCTTGTTGGTCACTTGCATTTTTTCCCCTTGATCTAATAGTTCTGTGATTGGTTCCTTGGAGTTTTTGTCTTGGGACCTCTTTCCTTTTCTTGGGAGATAATCAATATATTCTTTCAACACTTATTTTGCCCTCTAATTCCAGGATATCAAGACAGTTTTCTTTGATTATTTCTTCAAAATGCTATATAGGTCCTCCTTTTGATTATGGCTTTCAAATAGTCCAGTCATCCTGATATTGTCTCTGCTGGATCTATATTCTAGGTCAGTTATTTTTTTTCTCAATCATATATATATATATATATGTATATATGTATATATATATATTACATTTTCTTCTAGTTTTTCATTTTAATTGACTTTTATATCTTATAAAATCATCAGCTCCCACTTTCCCAGTTCTAAATCTTTTTTTTTTTTGCAAAGCAATAGGGATTAAGTGACTTCCTCAGAGTCACAGAGCTAGTAAGTGTTACAATTCTACTTTTCTCCACTTATCTTTTCAATCTGGCCAATTGTACTTTTTGGACAGTAGCTTACTTCAGTGGATTTTCATATCTTCTTTTGATTTGGCCAATTCTAATTTTTTTAAGGAGTAGTTTTCTTTTTTCCATGGTGGTGACTCTTTTTTTCATATTTTTCCTGCATTGTTCTCATTTCTTTTCCTAATTCCCCTTCTACATTTCATATGATTTTAAAGCCCCCCTCCCTTTTTTTTTTTAGCTCTTGCCTGAGGTCTCTCTAGGGTTGAGATCAATTCCAACTTTTCTTTGGTGGTTTTGCCCATAGGTGTTTTGACATTGGGATACTCTTCTGAGTTTTTTTTCTTCATCTTTATTATGAATATAATAATAATATGATCAAATAAAACAATAATTTAATATGATCAAATATTTTTGTTGATTTTTGTTCATTTTGGGAAGATCTTTTTTCTTTTTTTTTTAATTTGAACTCAACTTCTGGGGTGGAAGGCAAACTCTCTGTCTTCTTGGGCCAGTGGATACAGGCCCTGCCTATTTATTTACCTGGTGCTGTACTTATATAGCCCTAAAATCCATGAGGGATCCTTTTGTCTGGTGCTGTGCTGAGGGAGCTATTTCTGGCTGCTCCTTCTGGAGGTCATAGGGATCTGGCAGCTTACCTTGTGCTAAGCAGGGGAGGGACCCTAGTTGTGTTGTTAGCATTGCTGAGACTGATAAGGTATTTCTACATTTCCCTGTGGTTACACTGAAGCATATGGTATTCTGGTCTCTGGAGGTCTCCTGTTTTGCAAGTGAAATGCTGAAGTACAGCAAAGCTAGTGCTGAAGGCTGCCTGTTTGCTTAGGCATTTGTAGGATGGCTTTCTGTTTTCTCAGTGCTATGCTGAATCACTTGGAGGTCCATAATAGAGAATGCTTGTTTGCCCAGGACTTCACTGAAGCAGGTAGTGTTTCTAAGAGCTGGAATCTTCTGGTTCCCCAGGCTACATTGAGACACACGGAGGGTCTTGATGTTGATGTTTGTCTGCTCCATCATGCTAGGGCTCAGAATCTCCACTGGTTTCCTGAGATGGGGCTTGCTGCTGGCTTATTGGAAAACTTCCTATTCTGGACAATACTCCCCTTTAATTTAAGTGAGACTTTTCTTGCTTGTCTTCATCTTTATTGATCTCAAAGATTATTTTTCCCCATCTTTTTGCTTGTTCTGCTCTTCTAGAATTTACTTGAGGTACTATTTTATGGTTGTTTGTTGATGAATATGCAAAGGTTGGAATGGCTTACTGTTCATTACCAAAACTTACTTTTACCATAATTAGAAATGATTGCTAACAATTCTTACTTTTTTGAGATTAAAGAAATTCTTTTTATTTATTTTATTTTTTTGCTATTGATTAGGTTCTGAATATTCTGTGATTATGTATATATGTTTTATCTTTCAATGTAAAAGAAGATTATATTCAAAATTATTTCAGTTTTGTCAACAAAAATAGATTAAAATAATATTCCCCAAGTCTTAAATAAGAAATGAAACTTGTTGGCTTTTTTGAGAATATAAAGAATCACAACATTCCACCACCCCAAGTTTTAATAATGTCTCTTGGAAATAAACAGTATAGATGAATGAGATTCCAATGGTCAGAAAATTTTTAAAAAAATGTAGGAGGACTAATAGAGTCAATTGACTTTGATTACATTTTATTTTTCTTACTATGTCATTTTCATTCCCTCTCTAAGAAATTTGACTGATTTTGATTGGTTGTGCTACTGGAGAGGTAGAACTCCAAGAAGCCTGGCCATAAATTCCCAATCAAGTCCACTCAGACTTATCATTGACAAGTTAAGGCCTTATGTAATCCCAGCAGGAGTCATCCCTGACTTCTCAGTGGATCTAAATGAAAAGTGACCCCCTTCTATGAACCTTGGTTACCTGCACCAATCATTTTAGTCATTTTCACAAATCCAAAGCCCTTGAGAGTAGAAATGTGAAAGATGAAACAGAAAAGATTGGGTCA
This sequence comes from Myrmecobius fasciatus, assembly GCA_023553655.1. Lineage (NCBI taxonomy): Eukaryota > Metazoa > Chordata > Mammalia > Dasyuromorphia > Myrmecobiidae > Myrmecobius > Myrmecobius fasciatus. The sequence continues at coordinate 22,225 of JAJPUD010015431.1, forward strand.
CTGACCCTAGGTGGTTTATATTTTCTTTCATTTCTAGGAATATTGCTCTCCAGCTCTAATTTCCTCCATATTCCAGACAACAAAACAAAATGTGAACTTTTCAGAGAAAACCAGATCACTGAGATTTAAAATTACATTGATAATTACTTACGAAAAAAATATTAAAATATGTGTTAAGGACATAAATTGGCAGAGAAAAACAGAGCATGTTAGAATATTACCAGATAGGCATTACTTTACTTAAATTTAAAAGATAAAATAAAATATTCATTATTCCTTTAAAATAACTCATGGTCTTGATTTATTCCTTATTCTATTTTCATTATGATTTTGATGGTTTTCATAATTTCAAATTCTAGTACATATTACATCAAGATACTAAAAACACAAATACATGCACAAATAGACAACTGAAAACCTGGAAGCATTATCAAATTTCACTCTATGAGGCACTTTATATTATAGGTTTTAATTTTAATAAACATAATAGTCATAACTATTAAAAATTTAGCAGTTTTTCAACTATTACTGAAAAAATTCAAGTATGCCTTAGGATAGGTTATCAGGACAATATAGGCAATACCTTTAACAATTTAGTGTTTGATAAACCCAAAGACCCCAGCTTTTGGGATAGTACTCAGTATTCGGCAAAAACTGCTGGGAAAATTGGAAACTAGTGTGGAAGAAATTAGGGCTTGACCCATACCTAACACCACATACCAAGATAAGATATAAATGGATTCATGATCTAGATATAAAGAGTGATATTGTAAGCAAATTAGAGAAACATAGTATAGTTGACCTCTCAGACCTGTGGAGATGGAATAAATCTATGTCCAAAGAAGATCTGGAACTCCTAATTGAACACCAGATAGATAATTTTGATTATATTAAGTTAAAAAGTTTCTGTAAAAACAAAACAAATGCAGAAAAGATTAGGAGGGAAGCATCAAATTGGGAAATCATCGTTACATTTAATGATTCTGATAAAGGCCTCATTTCTAAAATATATAGAGAATTGTCTCATATATACAAGAATTCAAGCCACCCTTCAATAGATAAGTGGTCAAGGGATATGAACAGACAATTTTCAGATGATGAAATTAAAACCATCTCTAGTCATATAAAAAGTTGCTCCAAATCACTATTGATCAGAGAAATGCAAATTAAGACAACTCTGAGGTACCACTACACACCTGTCAGATTGGCTAAAATGACAGGAAAAGATAACGATGAATGTTGGAGGGGGATGTGGGAAAACTGGGACACTAATACATTGTTGTTGGAACTGTGAACGGATCCAACCATTCTGGAGAGTAATTTGGAGCTATGCTCAAAAAGTTGTCAAACTGTGCATGCCCTTTGACCCTGCAGTGTTTCTATTGGGCCTATATCCCAAAGAGATCTTAGAGGAGGGAAAGGGACTCACTTGTGCAAGAATGTTTGTGGCAGCCCTTTTTGTAGTGGCTGGTAACTGGAAACTGAGTGGATGCCCATCAATTAGAGAGTGGCTGAATAAATTATGGTATATGAATGTTATGGAATATTATTGCTCTGTAAGAAATGACCAGCAGGACGATTTCAGAGAGGCCTGGAGAGACTTGCATGAACTGATGCTCAGTGAAACGAGCAGAACCAGGAGATCATTATACACAGCAACAACAATATTACATGATGATCAATTCTGATGGACATGGCTCTCTACAACAAAGAATTGTCTCAAACCAGTTCCAATTGTTCACTGAAGAAAACCATATACACCCAGAGAGAGGGATATGAAATATGGACCACAACATCACATTTTCATGCTCTCTATTGAGGTTTGCTTGCATTGTGTTTCCTTTCTCTGATTTTCTTTTTTTTTTTTCTTGTAGATAGGATTTTTCTTGCACAACTTGTCAGGTATTTCAACATTATTAACATGTAGTGCACTTCCTGCCATCTAGGGGAGGGGAGGGGACTGGGGGTCAAATTTGTAATGGGAAGCTTTGTAAAGATCAATGCTGGGGAACTACCCATACATATGTTATATAAATAAAAAGCTTTAATAAAAAAAAAATTCAAGTATGCTTTATCCTTGACAAACATATATTATTCCCTTACCAATGTTCAACTGATTTCTGGAGGCTTTGGAGCAAATTCATTATGTTGTTATTTATATTCTAAATATTTTTCTAATATTCCATTTTCTTCAATTCATAGCTGAAATATTGTAAAATCAAATAATTTATACACAAAATATTCTGAGGGGAAAAAAGTAAAATTGGAAACATTACCATAAGAAGTGCTATTTCTATTTATAGGAGTTATAGAAGGACTTAGCTTTGCTCAATTTAACTAACTTAAAATAGACATTTAATAGTAAATAACATATGGCAATTAATACAATATTAAAACTTCTTTCTGGGGCAGAGTGAATATAGATCTCCTATTAGACCCAGGAGAACTTGGGTTAAGACATAAGACTGACATATTTTAAGGTTAAGATAGTTCACTTAAATTCTCTGTGCCCTAGGGCTATTTCTTTTTTTTTTTTTCACCAAAAAATTTTAATAAGCACTCATGTGCCAGAAATAGGTATAAAAGTTCCTGCTCTCAGGCTGATTTCAGGAAAGCCTGGAGACATATAAACTGATGCTGAATGAAGTAAGCAGAATCAAGAGAACATTGTGTACATATTAACAAGAAGATTATGTGATGATCAACTCTGAGGGACTTGGCTCTTCTCAACAATGTGGTGATTCAAGGCATCTCCATTAGTCAGGATGAAAAATGCCATCTGCATCCATAGAGAGAAACATGGAGACTGACTGTGGATTAAAGCATAGTATATTCATTTTTTAAATTTGTTTGTTTATTTTCTTTCTTCTGCTTTCCCCCTTTGGGCCTGATGTTTCTTGTACAATATGACAATTATGAAAATATGTTTAAAAGAATTGCATTTATTTAACTTAATATTCCTTATTGTCTTAGGACAGAGTGAGGTAAGGAGAGAGAGGGAGGCAGAAAAATCTGCAACACAGTCTTACAAAAATGAATATTAAAAACCATATATTTTCTATAGTATTTCATTTTCCAAATACATGCAATTGGAAAATAAAATACTAAAATTTTTAAAAGTTCCTGCCCTTAGAAAGCTTACATTAAAACAATAATTTTATGTGTTGTTATTGTATATTTAACAAATACCAATTCAAACAAATATTTACATATGCAAAGTATTAAAGGGGTTGTAAATTAATCTCATTTACAGATTTCTTTAAAAAAAAAACAATTAATTCAACAGTTCAGTTCTGAAGTTGTCCTGATCATCTATATCTTCATGCAAAACCCTAATTATCTTTTATACTTAAAAAAATCTTCAATTATTTTTTTCTTTTTTTCTTGCTCCTTTTCTTGCTCCTTTCTTCTTTCTCTTTTCTCCTTTCTTTTTCTCTTTCTTTTCCTTTCCCCTTTGCTTTCCTTTTTCCTGACACTACCAATGTTACTCTATCACTATTAGGAATTCATATACTCAGGCTAAAGTAGAGGGAATGTTTCCTATAAAGTGTCAAAAACCTGTTCCTCAAATTCTACCACAAGTATTCATAAAATGCAGATCACAAAAAGAACAGGAAATAAAATGATAGCGATGAAAGGACAGTTAGCAATGGGTGATGGGGGGAGGTGACAGTAGGGGTGAAGGGAAATGATGTATTTTCTTTGGACAGGAAGAAGTCAGAAGCAAAATCAGCTTTTTTTCACTTTATTTCTTTCATCCTCACCCAAAGGGAGGAGACAGGCTTTCGATGGTAACAATTTAATTAGGGAGAAGTTCCTCAATTGCAATGGAGTCAAGGGAAGGGAAGGAGTCTGGGCTTGTGTTGTTTCAATATTCAATACTGTCAGACTCCAACAATTTCAGCCTTGTTGCAAGTTCAGGGAGGGGAGAAGGCAAGAGAGAAGTAGGCATCCAAAATATATTCTAGCCTGCCTACTGTCCTTCATTCCATATGGCCAAATACAAAAAATGTTCTGGATTCCACTTTACTGAAATATCCAAAGTCAAATTCAGAAAGATAGCATCAAACCAAGAAACTGTAGCAAAATCAATTCTCCTATTTCTAGAATCTAATACTCTTTCAGTAGGAACATGGAGGACCAGGGTTACAACAACATTTCAATTCTATGAGATCTTAATTTGATACTTTGATAAATTGAAAGATTTGAGTTTTCATCTGAGTATATGTGTACTCCATTACTGCAGTTCATAAGTCCTACAGCCCATTCTCTCATGTGTAATTCTGTTCTACTTTCTCCTCCTATAACTCTTTAAAAGGAGGTATATTTAAAATATTACAGATCTTACCCTTTTCCTTTACCTTCTTAGGACATAAATATATTCTTCAAATTAACCATTTGCTGCCATCCTTTTTTCCTATATCTCTTTTCTAACATACATACTATTAGTAATATTTTATATCACTTGTTACATATAATTCATCATAGCTAATGTGTTAGAACTAAATTGTGTCCAACACGTGTCCTGGTATTATTACTGATTAATATCCTGCTTCTATCACATATTGGTATGTGTGACACTGGGAAAATCACTTACCATTTCAGAGCTCTAGTCCAGAAGTATCAAAAACTCCAAGTGTGCTACTAGAAACTGATTAAAATATAATTGAGGGGGCGGAGCCAAGATGGTGGAGAGGATACATGTTTCTTTCTGACCTCTTCCCACAACCCTCACACTAATTACCAAATCCAGCCTCTGAATTAGTTCTGGACCAGCAGAACCCACAAATATAGGGAGTGTAAGAAATTACCAGCAGAAGATAATTTCTAAGATCTCCAGAAAAAACCTGTTTCAATTCGGCACAGAGAGGGGTGGGCCAAGAGCACAAACCTAGAGTGGTGAGTGTTGGAGAAACTACTGAGAGGAATCTACAGCAGTGTTGGCTACTTGGAACTGCTTGCAAGCCAGTAGATCAACAGTGAAGTTATAAAACATACAACAAAAACACAAAAGGTAAATAATGAACCCCAAGATGCCAGAATTTCATGAGACCTAGCCACGCCCACCCAGCACCTGAAGTCAGTTAGTGCAGCTGCTGCTGATTATACAGGAAGCTTAGACAACTTCCCTTGCCTTAAAAGCAAACCTCAACTTTAAAATAAATAAATAAATGAAAAAGCAAAAAATAACTCTGATCATGGATAGTTTTTATGATGAAAGAGAAGAACAGATTTCAAATCCTAAGGAAACTAAAAGCAGATTGTCTCCAGATGAAGCCACAAAGGGTGATATAAATTGGTCACCATCACACAAGGCTCTCCTAGAAGAAATTTAAAGAGATCTTAAAAGAGAGCTAGAAGAAAATTGGGAAAGGAAATCAGAACTTTGCAAGAGCATTTGGAAGAGGAAACACAGAATTTATCTGAACAAAATTCATTACAAAATAGACTTAGTGAAATGGAAAAGGCATATAATGCCTTAAAAATAGATTTTACAAAATGGAAAAAGAAAACAACTTCCTGAAGAACAGAATTTATGAAATGGAAAAAAAAAACAACTCCTTAAAAATA